>JXSR01S043268.1:60524-73047 GCA_000969725.1 Ophiothrix spiculata | reverse complement strand
AGTCATCATCCAGAGATGACAAAAGCTACACATGTAAGTTTTCTTTCTGGATTTGTCTTCAAAATATTACCAATTCATATGATAAGGTCTAGTCAAAAAGATAGTTAAAGAACATACCTGTTTAAATCCCTATGTATGATTGGTTGTTCTAAATTGTGTAAGTAATGCATTCCTTTGGCAACGTCTATTGCAATAGTTAACTTGGATGACATATCTATAACCCTACAAGAAAAAAAGGCAATGGTAAAGACAAGCACTTCAATCAGGGGTTGACCATATCCTAAAGTTCAGCTACATTTTCACCACATGAGGGATTTTGATTGTTCTCAAGCGAGCCAGCACCTAGCACCAACAGTCAGCACCTATTTCCAAAGTCACACACAGTAAGCAAGGCAGCCTATATATCACAAGCAATCACGGTCATTGGATTTGACAAGCTAGAACTACTCCCAATGATAGCTTGACACTTAAAAACAGACAGTGTATCCAAACTTTGTAAGCAAGGACAGCACCATGATTTATTTTTACGAGGGGTAACTGCATATGTGATTCAAAAAGCACCTCATAATTTTTCAACATTATTATTCAATCATCTTTATTAAACATTTAAATAACTAACAAAAATACAAAAAACAAATACTAAAAAAAAGTCTCAAAAGCAAACATACAATTGTAACAAATCTTAATATGAAGTCAATTTTTCCATTGATTTTACAACATTTCAAACAAATCAAATCAAAGGTTTTTCTTTGTCTCTCTCATTAAC
This sequence comes from Ophiothrix spiculata, assembly GCA_000969725.1. Taxonomy (NCBI): domain Eukaryota; kingdom Metazoa; phylum Echinodermata; class Ophiuroidea; order Amphilepidida; family Ophiotrichidae; genus Ophiothrix; species Ophiothrix spiculata. The sequence goes on along the minus strand of JXSR01S043268.1, from coordinate 72,281 downwards.
ATCTTTTCTTCCTATTTATTTTTTCATCTCCTTTCTCAGGAGTGAGGGGCAAAATTGCACCCTGCAATTCCTTCCTGTTCTGTTTGGAAGTTGTCATATATACCCATTAAAAGCCATAACATTTATCCGTAATTCAAAATGATTTCCATGATTATCATACTTACCGTTTTTGTTCATGTAAAATACTGAATAAAGAGCCTCCTGACATGTACTCTGTCACAATGGCAAAATGCTGTTGGAAAAAGATTACATCCAGTCAGAATTGGATTTGTGTATCTTAAGTTCAAGGACATTTTCCTATAATCCAAAAGAATTGAAGGGCATTCAGAGGAACCTGTGAAAGCGATATATCTTTGAAAGTCAAATTTTGCCTGAGTCTATTATGTGACTCAGTGCTAGAAGCCCTGACCAAAAACAGGGGTGAGAGAGTCAGGTGATAAAAAGAGCTGTTAGTTTTGAAGATGTTAATCTGAAAAAGTCAGTGTAACTAAAAGAATACCAAAAATAGATAATATTTTCACCAACATCACCCCAATGTTTAAGTCATAAAAATGTCACTGCCAACTTGAGTAGAAGAGTAACTGCAAAATACTGTTTCCCTGGCACTTGTATTCAAAAGAGAAGTGGTACATTACTTATCAAATCAATTTCAAGTCAAAATATATACAACAAACCAACTACTGATCACTATGGTGAATTGTGTGAGTTCTACGCTTAATGTACATCACATCATGTAAATGTAAGAAAAATACATTTTCTGAGTACTCCAAAGTCTCTGCCAAAGTTCCTCAGACAAAATCAGTCATGTGACCACCAATTAAAGGGTACCGATTGCGTATGTAAACAATTGGCCCTGCACTCTGGATGTTTATTTACATTGTCTGAAGAATTGTGACACAGACTCTAGTACTACTTACACTAGGGTCCTCTATACAGGCTCCAATAAAATTGATGACATGAGGATCATCTAGTCTGCATAGTATAGCAACTTCTCTACAAAACATGTCTACATCGGACTTCGCTGGGTAGATATTAGCCCTATATCTGATGAAAGAAAAAGAGCAAACATACAACCCATAAACTATCAAATTTCTTATCAATATAGCTATAATTGACAGTAAAATAATATACTTGTTCAGTTTTTAACATAAAAAGATTTAATAAATTTACATTATCAATTGATAGCGATATTAACTATTAACAATATATTTGATTATGTGGGCTAGTTAGCTTCAGACTGAACCGGATAGATATCATAGCTTTCTGGTCAAACAAGAAAATTTTATGCTGGATCAATAGATTTTTATAGGGTATACATTTCCATACAAAGAACTTTTGATTTAGAACAGCAAAAAATACTAAGTATAAGTGGCTAAGTATTGACAGGTAACTAATCATGTATTTTTAGTTACTCCATTAATTAATTATAATTTTACACTTTGATATACTTGTCCATTAAACAATTGGACACATCTCTCTATCTAATTTTCAGTCCTTTTGCTATTTAAAAACTAAATCTACCCAAAAGTGAACAAAATTGATGCTTTTTGACAAATTTCCTACAAATACATCAAATTGAATACTCCCTTCCTGTGTGTAAACCCACAATTTAATAAACCAAATTTTGTGAAATTGCAACCAGAAGGTAGGAATATAGGCAGACATATACATATGAAGGTATATGTCTACGTATAAGATGTGTCTCCCTGGGAAATTACCTTTTAATGGCCACTGTCTTCTCTCTATGAAACCCTTTGTAGACCTTTCCAAATGATCCTGAAATAACAAATATAGTATTCAATCTCTTGTTTGACATGAATATGCAATGTTTTTAAGAATGTTACCAACTGCTTGACTTTTATTGGGTACTTCATCTTAACTTTTAGGTTAACATTATTATTAACACACATTCCTTAACCCTTTGAATCCTAATAGCCAGTTCCAGATCAAAATGATATTGAGGCCAGTGTTCAAAGACTTAAGGTTCTTCACGCACAAACAAATTTACAAAGACCTCTCTCAATATATGTAAATGATGATATTTTTCTTATAACTGTCACCCAAATAAACAGACAAATGTGGTGATTTGATATGATTAAAGAATTAAATTGAAAACTTAAAACAGGTCAACTTTTATGTTAGTAAAAACAGAAGCGGAACACACTTGAATTCAAGAGATTGTTGCTATACGCAATAACGTACATGTTTTTTTATCAATAAAATCATTCATTGACACACATACATACCATTGCCTATAGTCTCTTGTACATCTATTTCAGATTTATCTAAGTGAAACATCTTGGGCAATGAAGTCCTGAGTTGTAATACATCTATTTTCTCTGCAAAAGTAGAATAACAATTGGAAAATGTTACTGGATATAAAAAACTGCATAGGAAATTATAGTGGCTATACTTTTTATATATACCCCTATTGTAAGGTTGGTCATTTGTGAGGAGGTCAAAATGTCACAATATTAGAGAAAGGAAGTATTGCACATTAAATGTGAGAAGTTGAAAATAACTTCTACTTCCAAAATCATTGAAACTTCTGGAAAAACCATACAAAAGGCAAATTCAATTCATTTCACATATAGATTTGGTTGGCCATGTTAACGGTGTAAAAAAGCAGAATCTCGCAACATCCATAGTTTTTTAATAGATATGATTTTCTTACAAAGATTACAGAGCTTTACCTTTGGTAATATTGCGCAGTCTGCCTAAAGGTGATGGCACAGAAACATAAGATCCATCTGAAAATTAACAAAAATATAAACACATTTGAAGTTCACAGAAGGTTGAAGTTACATCCAATCTAACTTAAACTTGGTTTAATTCAAACCTTACACATTTCCCTTTTATGCAAGGAGACCACAAGGGCATTTAATTTGTTGAATTTTGTGAAATTTACTACCTCCTGATATGAGTGAGAGTAGTCTCCATACACATACTGATCTTGAGATCACTTGTAGTGTTTTAGTAGTTTTATAATGCAGGCAGAACACGATAAGGCATTTAAACTTGCTGAGTTTTGGTTTACTTAGCACCACCATGGTGCTGAAGACAGACACAATCTCTTATGGTGTTTAATAGACCACTAGGCAATTTAACTTGCTTCATTTTGTTTGACTTACCACCTCCAGGGTGAGAGTAGTCTCCGCATGCAGACTCATCTTGAGGTCTCTTATGGTGTTTAAGTAATGTAACTATTGCATCATGCCCTGTAAATTGAAAAAAAAGATCCCCATGTTATTTTGGCTCACAATGATATAATATTTGGATATAATACTTGGATTAAAATCAACTTTTTCTTGACAACTTATCGTGGTAATTATGCAAATGTAATTACAAATGAGCAGTAACTCTTGAATTGCAAAGACATGTTCATATGCCAAAACATCTTATAAATAAGTGACACCCTAACGCTAGTAATAAGCTAGTTTCAGAGTGTCGCCCATTTTGGATGCATGACTGAAAAGTACTTTAAAAAATTAAGTCACAATCTCGCCCTTGTCTAGCTTGGACAATTTTTGACTAGTACAATATCGATTGACTTGTCACGTTGATTGCAGCGACACACAATATTCTGTTTGATTAATTTAAACTTTTTTTTGCGATAAACTATGGCAGCAATATGCCTATGTGTTATGCTGTATCACATTAGCTCAAGACTGCATGAATAAAATCAATCGATCAATCAATCAATGTCAAATCAATTTATTAATTAATTAATTAAATAAATTAAATAAATAAATTATAAATAAATTTTCTGAAAAATATTCCGTTTCTGCAAGTAAAATAAGTTTGTTGTCATAAAAATTACATGATTTGCACTGAAATTACAAAATATATCTAGGTTTGAGCGCCACATTTTCTCTGTAGTTTGCAGTGTATAGACAAACTCAGTACCATCAGTGACATTTACATTTTCACACACACAATTTGAAAAATGTGCAGGTTTATAAAAAGCATCACGGTAATATTAAAATATAAACAAGCAATATTTTACCCTTTTCATATGCCCACATGAGGCATGTCTGTTCCTCCTTACTGCTGCCTCCGTTCTCCTCCATAGCAACGAGATTCATATCTGCACCATGCTCCAATAGGAATTGTACAATTTTGAGGTGGCCATGGTAGCATGCACTATGAAGGGCTGCAAGTGAGAAATATATTTCCTTGGTTAGTGTAATGTGGTTGTATGCCACGTTAAAGATAGTTGCGGTACATGTGACATGTTTTTTTACACAATTAGGAAAAGCCAAATCAAAAATAACACTGTAACTAACTACTTACCAGTGTGCCCGTCCCTGCCTTGGTAATTGATGTCAACATCATCTTGATCTAATAAAAACTCAACTAATTCTATGCTCTTCCCATAAGTACAGGCACTGAAAAATAAAACATAAAAGGATACATGAAATGATGTTGCTTAATTTCCATCTATACTTTCTTTCTTTTTTCTTTCTTCCAATATTGTGCAACCTCATATGCTTGAGGATATAACGCACAGGCGGATTTTGAAGTCCAGAAATTGACCGAAACGAGGTTGGGAACAGTCAGGGGTACAATACCCTACTCTTACGAAACTGACTGTGATTACATGTACAGGTATGACACTTCTGTACATGGGACCGACGGCTTTACGTCCCCTCCGAAGGACGACGATCTCTCATGAAATATTTACCCAACTCTAAATACTTCATGTAAGGAGCGGAGTAGATCTAGAATATCTGCCCAATGCTGCCACTAAGTCAGATAAACGTCTAAGCAAAGATTCCGAGATTCCATTCCGGCAAGTGCCCTCACCGGGAATCGAACCCGGGTCCAATGCGTGTAAGGCAAGATCGCTAACCACTACACTACGGCGCCCCCTACTTCTACAATGAGAACATGTGAGAAGAACATTATTTATGGCCTGTAGTGGTGGCGGAAGGTTTAAATTTTAGGGGGGGGGGTGTCTAATTTTTTTAATCGCAATTTTTTTTTTGAGCAAAGATGGTCGGAGGAAAATTATGATATTTTGTAATGCAGGCGTAGCGCGCAAACAATTTCAGCTACAAATTGTTGAAAAATCTTGAAATTTGCGCAAAAATGGCAGATTTTTACTGTAAATTGACATAATATCTGAAAATTCGTGCAAACGCACCCAATTTAGAAAATTAGAACATATTATAAATGATATAACTAGAATCAAACTATAAGTTGCATACATTGAGGTAGACAGAATTACAGAGAAAGCTAAATTTATTAATCGCCAACCCTTTTATGCACAATGGCTGAGAGTGTTGCTGGCTGAAAGGCTTGATGTTATATTAAAGGAAAAAAATTACACTTCTGATTTTAATAAAAGTATGGCCAAATGGAAATCTTACAACAAGCTTTACCTGTGAAATGGAGTCTCGCTAAATATATTCTCTACAAGTAGACTTCTAGTTCCACTAAAACGGACCAATTCCATAGCAACATCAACATAGCCATTGTAACAAGCCCTGAGGAGTAAAAAGTAAAATTGTTTTATAGCCCAATATTTGTTATTCTTATTAACTTTCTGAAATCAAGAATTCTGATGTAGAGTACTCACTGAAAGAGGATGTGACACCCTGGGGGCCCACTCAAGTATAATGTTGCAGGCATAGCGTGACCACAATTTTTCAAAACACCCCCTAAAGGGTGGAGGGTTCTGTAGCCAAAATATACCCTTTTTTCCCCTATTCACACCCTAAATCGCGATTTTATTGATACTGTTTTCACACTAGGGTTTGAAAAAGTACCCTATTTCTTGAAAATTGCCCCAAAATTGCTGTTTTTTGATACCCTAAACATTGTCACCTGATACACCCTTCAGTCACCAAAAACAATCCTAATTCAACTTTTTCTTGGCTATGCCTGCAACATTATATTTGACCTTTTCTCCCCTTTTTTGGTATTAAAAGACAATAGTTCAAAGCCTTTGGTACAGGTGCATTATCTTAAAATACAACTAGGATCCTACCACAGAGCTATAAAGCAAGCAGAGTGAACTGTGATCCATAATCAATTTAATCCCTGTAATTTCAGCACAAATGCATTATTTGTTGACCTATTTTCTTGAGAGTAAAGTCATTTATACACAACCATGATAGTTTTTTAATTCTAAAGAAATAGTGTGGGCGCAAAATATAGTGAATTAAGGTTCCGTGAGCATTTTATGAAGAAAGTAGGCCACCTTTATAGATGCCTTCAGGAGATCACGAAGAACAGAAAAAACGATGTTGCCAAAAATGTAGTCGCGTAGGGGGTGTTTTCTGCTCTGTTTTTCAAAATGGCTCCTAAAATGCCAAACAATGCTCAGAAAGGCTATTTTTTTACAATGAAGTTTCAATGAAAATACACTAGACGAGACGTCGCGACGTCTATATTGAACCGGAAATAACAAGGATATGAAGATGTTGCCGTATGCACAAAGCAATTTCAAAATGGCCGCCAAAATAGCATATTTTTTTCATAAAACTTGAACAAAACAATCTTTAAATGCCTAATATCATAAACAATCAGTAGAAAGGAACATTGAGGGTTACAACAAGAAATTATATACTACCTCCACCGTGAAAAATGGATAAAACGCTAATGGTTAGGTTTAAAATGTCCGCCTTAGTACATTTATCCCAAATAATATCTATATTACAACATCAGTAAACACAGTAAATATTCAAGAGAATGAATTTAAAAATAAATTTTAGGGTTCACAGAGTTGTTCACCATTGAAATATGTGGGTAACATGTTTCAAATTCAAAATGGCGTCCGGAATGCGGTCTAAAATGGCTGTCAAATACTGATTTTAACTCAAAAAATGACAAGAAAACATTATTAAAACATTCAATATTCAAAATAATCGATAGAAAATAATTTTCAGGGTTGTGCCACATTTCTGTATCCAAAATTATGTTGTTAACATCCGAAATGTCACCCAAAATGAAGTTTACAAATACAGCACAAATATTATTTTTCACTCGAAAATCGATTAAAATGACTTTAAAAAGTATTAAAAATATTGAATATTCAAATTAACCAATTGAAAATAAACATAAGGATTACAAAAGTATAATTTCATTCCTATTAATGTTGTTAAAAAGTTGCAAATCCACAACAGCGCCCAATATTATATTCATATTAGCCACCAAACTTCTATTTTCACCTAAAAAGTGGTTAGAGCGACTGTAAAGACACTATTAAAAACATCAAACATTCCAAATAAATGCCTCTAAATATAAAAATCTCTCCACAAATTATATAATATGTTTTTAATCCAGTTGGCGCCCAAAATGAGCTTTAAAATAACCACTAAAATATATATTATATTCTTTAAAATGGATTGGAGAGACTTTTAACAGCATAAGCAACTTGATATCTTTCAAATAATCAATGGAATATGGTTTCAGGCAATACAAAAGATACCTTTGTAAACAAATATAGCCATTCGCATGTTTAACATTCCAAATGGTGCGATTAATGAAGCCAAAATTGATAGAATTGGTATTTTTTCGCAATATTTTGGTATTTTTGCAGCCATTTTATACCTTATTATGGGAGTTGTTTTGAATTTGAAGATATGTCACAACATGATTCATGGAGATGTACTTCTGTTGTTATCCCCCAAAGCCAATTCTCTTCTATTGTCTTGAATGTTTTATATTTTGTATATGCCTTACTCATCTCACTCTGACCCATTTTGTGAGAGAAAATAGTAGTATGACGACTGTTTTATATATTACTTTATGCCCTATTTCGGATGTTAATATTATTTTGTTGAGGACACTCAGAGACATTTAACATTGGTTGTGTAAGTCATATTAGATACTAATATCATTTCGAATTGAATTTTAAACATGTGTAAAGTATAATTTTGGAAGAAATGTTCATGATGTATACTTTCAAGGCTAACTTACATTGATAATACCACCATAATGTCACTCTTACCAACTTTAAATGAAAGTAGTATTTTTGTCGTTTTTGTTTTAAAAAAGGGGACCATTTTGGATCCGTTATGGGCACCATTTTTGATGTAAAACGTATGAGTGGCATTTGCATTGGGACAAATGGTCAAGTTGTATGTATCCCTATATGTTCCTTTCTATTATTTATTTATGATATAAGGCATTTTACAGGCTATTTTGATTGAATGTGATAAAACATGCTATTTTGGCGGCCATTTTGAAAATGGAATATACAACCTGGGACAGCTGTTTATCCTTCTTTTCATACGCTTTAAAAATCGACGTCGGTAATTGTATCTTTATTGAAAAGTAAATGCAAAAGGTAGCTTATTCAAGGTAATGTTTGGTATTTGGGGGCCATTTTGAAAACGGTCCAGGAAACGGTCCTGATGGGGCTACATTTTTGGCAACATTGTGTTTTCTATTCTATATGATCCTCTGAAGGTAGCTATAAAGGTGGCTTAGTTTCTTCATGAAATGCTCGGGAAGTTTTTTTTGCGACATCTTGCTCTTACATCTTTATGGCATTCACTTTGTAAAAAGGTATCAAAGCGCCCTCATACATGACAATATGAGTACATGGTACATTTACATGTACTTTGGACAAAATAGTAATGCTTTGAGAAGCAAATGTTATTTTAATACGGTATTCCCTTTGGTATATCACTTTATGACTAACAAATATGGTATATTTGGCGGCCATTTTGAAATTAGGCTTAAAGCGCCCTCCTACGCGTCTAGAATTTTGGCAACATTGCTTTCCATATTCCTTAGGCCCCACTTAAGATGTCTAGATAGGTGTCTTGCTTTCTTCACGAAATGCTCACGGCATTTTATCTTGCTCCTTAACTAAAAAGAAATAATGCATTGCTCTAAATCACACCAAAACAACAACAACAAAAACAACCATGCAAAAATATGTAGTAATTGTTTACCTATTCTTTAAAATGAAATTTACCATGCACATGTTACACATACACATTCATGGAAATGCATATATCAAAATTTATATATATATATATATAAAAATTTATGCACTACATGTAATGCATTTTACAATATTAATGAATTCGTAAAAGTTATTAAATAAACAATCACCAATAAAACTGGCTATTTAAACACATATTTAACACAAGAGTAAATGGTTCTCGTATTGCATTAACAAAGAGGGATAACCATAAGCATGTGTTGCAAATAACAAAAATGGTTCCTAACAACTTACAAATGTAGTGGTGTGTCTCCATATATATTGACTTCATGAGCCTTCACCCCATATTCAGGTTGTAAAAGTATCCCTAGTTGTGGAAGATGTCCACCACGGCAGCAGAAATGTAATGGTGTATGTTTCTCATTGTCTATAACATTCACTGTAAAAAAATAGAAAATTTGAAGGTGATGCCACTTTGTCAATAGTATGCAAATGTGACTACTATTAAAGAAATACAGTGGAACCATGTTGAAGTCTAAGCCATAATTCCTTGGACAAAATCAATCCCGTAACCAGGAATTCCAGGATACTGGTCTCATCCGTAAACAATAGGCCCTGCAATCTGGATGTTTATTTACATATCCTGTAGAATTGTGACGGCAAGTTTAATACAAGATTTTTGGGACTGCATGATTAAGCTTGTATTATCAGGAACTCGTATTATCCAACTTGTTTAACATGTAAAGTGATTCTTTGGACTTTGAATTTTCAGAGCTCATGTTAATGAGGTTCCACTGTACCATAGACACTCATTGTATGGCAGTATTTCCAGTTTCTGTTTGGCTTAATCATGTTTATGGCTGAGACACTGTGATAAATATTATGAATATAATCTTGACAACCAGGAAATAATACTCACGAGCAACCAACGTTGCGGGAGATACCATCAAAGGGTGACGGTATCACTCGCAACATTTGTTGGTCGTGAGTACAGGCAACCCGCAACGTTGGTTACTTGTGAGTATTATTTTTTGGTTGTCTAGATTCAATTCATATTATTAATGTACCAACCCAGGTGAATGAGAGTATACATGATCTTGTGTCAATGATCACCACTACTGATTTATGATGTATGTAACTTACATTTTATCATCTGTTCTACAAATCAAATCTTGGTTTTCTGGTAAAGACCATGTAAGGTGCATAACACAGGCTTGCCAACCTTTGGATATCCAAAACGGGACACTTTGGGAACACGTAGCAAGCCCCTCCATCAGAACCATGTTACTTATTAATTTGAAAGATTTTTTGGCAAATAACATGACTTTTCTTCATTATTATGGCTCCTAAAGGTACATAAAACACGGATAGTTGATACATTCTGATCTGAACAATTTTAAAATAGTTTCATCATGCCAGTAATTGCATTTTTTTCTTTAACACTTTCCTCTTTTTTTCAGTATGGAAATGCAGGACATCCCACATTTTAAAGGTTTAAAAATCTCAAATGTGGGACTGTCCTGCTAATTTGGGACGGTTGGCAAGCCTGTATTATATCATCTGTTCTGCAAATCATATCTTGGTTTTCCCGTAAAGACCATGTTAGGTGCATAACATGACGTGCCTTACATTCAGTTTCTATAGTATTGCAACATTCTCAAGCAGGCAGATAACATTCTCAAGAAAACAAAATTTACCAAAACTCGCCCATATCGAAAATCTCCATATGAAAATATATCAAGATTAGCACATAACACAGTAAGTTACAAGACTATACTTTGATCAGCCCCAAAAAGGCAGGCCTCTTCACATCGTGAATTGATACAAATAAGCGCGTGCGTAGCTGGACACAGCACAACTGCAGGAGACACAGCGTGCGTTGCATGTGTGACTCGCGTATCATTATCTACGGCGCGCGTGTAACTGGGATAATGTTTACTTGCGGACTAAGAAAAGCCTCAAAATTCCCGCTTATTTAGTGTTGATCAAAGTACAGTGTAGTTTTGACTAAATATGCTTTCCTCAAAGAACAATATGCAATAAACAATGTGGTAAACAATCAAATACAAAATTTGTTATTTTGAAGAAATTAACCAAATTTTGCTTAAGTCTTCCACAGAGTATTAACACACAAAAATATCAAAACCATAAAATTACACATTCTAAAAAAATGGAAAAAAGAAATCTCTTTTTCCATGTTAAAAGTAAAGAACACTTTGTTTCAATTGAGCCTGTGGTATTATATTCTTGGTCAACTGCAACTGATAATTCCTTATATGGAAATAAGTGCCACTCTATATTACATCAAAAACATATGAGACTTCCAAATTACTCCTCATACTAAATTGAAAGTCTTCATAATATCTTCCTATTTCGTTTCGCCTTTAAAAAGCGATTCACACAACTTACCATCAGCTTTTTGCATTCTGCGCCCTTTTACAAGTGACTCAGTAATCGATAGATATCCCTGGGCACATGCTAAATGTAAAGGCCTATCCCCAACCTCACCACTCATGTTGATATCAGCGTTGTTGTTGATTAGGCATTTTACTACCTACAAGAAAGTGAGAAATGGATATAGGTAAACATTAAGTAGCATCTTGGCAAACATTTCTATTTGTTATCAAATCCTACAACCATGCATGTGAACGCAGAAGAACAGAGACCTGACACACTGATTAACTAACTACTTTCGATCTTTGGGTCAATCAAGAGCATTTGGTAGACTTGTGTAGTCAAAAATCATTTTCTCCTCTTTTCTCATATAGGCCTATATTTATGAAATGATTATATAATAGGCCTATATATAAAAGTGCATAACAATTCTGAGGTGTCTTTTTTTTCTGTATTTTTTC
>JXSR01S043268.1:47591-58884 GCA_000969725.1 Ophiothrix spiculata | reverse complement strand
ATGTATATCAATACGTCAGAATTGATAGCAGTTAAAATCAAACTATTCGCATCAGTACTTTATCGGGGAATCATGATAACTGTTAGGCCTATAACATTAAAAGAATATATCCAAATTGAGGAAGACGGTGAAAAAATCGCATCGTTTGAAGAAAAAAGTAAGGTTAAGACAAGTCACCCTGGTGCTCATGGGTCAATCAAAATTCCCTGACCTTTCCTTGATTTGAAGCATTTTGATCAAATTCCTTGATTTTTCCCTGACTGAAAAAAGTAAAATAATTATCCCTGATTTCCCTGATGGGCTGGGAACCCTTGTACAACTACAAACTATTTGAATCCATATTCGGCACTTTTTGAAGTATAAGGATTGAGTAATAAAAAGAGATAAAGAAATAAAGTGTATCAGTAAATTTCCTTCACAAATTGAGGACCCTAGAACCAGAGGGGGGTTAAGTCACATTGAGTACAAACTGAGAAAATGGCACAAACATCATATCATTTGTATTGTCTTGAATAGTATTGCTGTATCTCGCAGTGACTCTTACGCATGCTCTGATCATCAAATTACTACGAAACTTGTACAGAATGTAGAAATGAGAATTCTGTAGCAGGAAATTGACACAACTCAATTTTCAAGATTTTGTGACTTAACCCCTTTTAGTTCTAGGGTCCTCAATTCTTTGAATTTGCTCACCTTTTCATGACCAAAATAACATGCTAAATGGAGTGGCGTAAATTTGACAGCATCCTGTGCATGAATGTCAGTCCCATGTTGCAGCAGAAGCTCTATGACCTGTTAAACAAAACACAATGAATCAAAACAAATCATGCTTAATCCAACCAATTTATAACCATAGTACAAGTTAAAATATAACTGTTCCTAAATCATGTGAGTCTAGCTAAAATGACTCGAACCACTGATCATATTGATATCTGGTACATTTTGTTTGGATATCCTCTTCTCTTAGTAGCTCTGAGTGCTATTTCCCAGATACATTTTTTTCCTTTACCCTTTCCTTCAAATTTTAGTAACATGTACGAACAGTTTTTATGATGTCTCCAAGCACCAAAATCTTTGTTTCAAATAATTTTCTGGCACGAACATGACAATCTCAACGCAGCCATCATGTATCCACAAGTTGTGACAAGAACAAGGCATCGCGATGCACGCAGCAACGTTTCCATTCCAATCAGTAATCCACCCAAACAGGAGTGCCTGAATCACTTGTGTACTTGTGTTAGTTGCACATGAAATTGTGTTTTGCAAGTCTCTTAATTTTCATGTGCGAGAATTGTTTGAAACAATTATAGTGACTTTTTTGCACTGTGAAAAATATATTTTCTGACTCATTAACTAATTCACTATTTTGCATCTATTCACAAATCATGATATTAGTAAAGGTTCAACTTATAACTGTAGGGGTATGTATCTTTGGGATTTCCCTAAAGACAACCATGCAAATAAAGATAGGGCAAAACTGCTATATCTACCTCCACATGTCCAGCAAGTGAAGCCAAGTGCAATGCAGTAACAGCTCCGTATCCTATCTGCCCAACATCTGCCTTGCTCCTCAGCAATTCATCCAGGACTTCTATATTACCCTAATCAGTTCAAACAAAATGGTGGAAAAGAATAAAGATTTATTATGGAATAGGGTGGTTCAATAGTATTAAAGTTTGCTTAAGATTGACAATTCCAAAAGAAAATGTTTCAGTTGAGCTTACAAAATATTTAAAAATTCTTGGAACAAAGAATATTTTCATGAATAATATCATTACATATTTTTACTTTTATCCATAGTTAAGCTGTAACTTTTCTCATGATACCCTATTCACTCGTCCAATTCAACTATGTATTTTCTGAATGTATGTCACTGTAGCATTGGGTTGTTTCATACTAGTGTGCCAAAAATGATGTCAAAATACTTTTATAATGCTAAATCATAGAGTAGGGTGGTTTGTAAAATTATTGAAAGTTGGAGTAAGTTTTGTCAGTGGGAAAATAGTTGAATTGGACGAGTGGATAGGGTATTAAGCAAAGAAACCTATGTAATCTCATGATTCAATAAATTTCATTGACTCCAAATTGGGTTTGAGCTGAACTGCTAATTTTTGGTCAGTTGGTAATAACCTTCAACACATTCATTAAGATGGTTCGATTGCACTTGAGTCTATTTTGTTGTGTATCACGTAGAATTCTTATGGTACATGTGTGCTTCATTAACAAGTCCCTATTTTATATAAACTAGCGGTATGCCCGCGCGTAGATGATTGAGCTTACAATTTTCAACTTTAACATAGACCTTGTTTGTTGTTTCTCAATGTTCTCTATATTCCATATATCATTGTGATAATACACCGTTTTGGTCTGACGTTCTGATGCACATTTTCCTAAATTTTCACGATTTCCTAAAGTTAGGACTATAAGGCGCGCATGCAAAGATGTACATTTTTGTCTTCTCATTATTTTTCCGGTAACCAGAGATTTGTCACAGACCTTTAAAGCTTTTAGTTTTAGTCCTAACTATTTATGTTTCTGCTCTAAAATTGATAAATACTGATGTTAAATTGCCAAAATAAGGCCATTATGCCTTGCACTCCCATGCAGCCCCCCCCCCCTCAGCTTGTCATTTAGATTTTGAGTTTATTGAACTTTTCTCATATTAGGCCTGTTGATGTTTTACTTGATGTTCTCTATCCCATAGGCCCTATACCACCCTGCATTTCTGATCACATTCTGTTGATGCTCTATATCACATATTATCGTGATTATCCTGCCATCTATTTTTCCAGTTGTCGCCTTTATCAGCAGGTGCACATGCAAAAATTAATTTGTTTTTTTCCCACTCGTTTATGTCCATACAAGTTCATCCTAACATGAGGCTGCTCGAAAATTTCAAGTTCTATTTGTAAATAAAATGTTTTTAATGTTCTCATTCCGTATATCATCCTGCATTTCTGATGACATATTTTACCCGTTGATGATCCCTATCTCGCGTATCATCCCGCATCATCGTGATAATCCTGCCGTAAGATCCCCGTTTCCCCTGTCAGCAGTCGCACGTCTCTCTATCCAGTATATCATCATGATAATCATATACCCCCAGTTTTTATCATTTACCCATCGCCTGGACTGTCGCCCCATCCTGTATCATCGTGATAATAAAGCCTATTTTCATTCCAATATTTTCCTTAATCTTGCATGTGAATTTTGCTCCATTTAGATCAAAATTCGCGGAGCTTCATCAAGAATTGAACTGTAAATTCAAATGGCCACTTGAATTTGCAATAATGCTAAAAACACACGCGTCTGACCTTGCCTTGCTATTGCGTACATCGCGCATTGTCCTTGGATGCATTTTGTTTACTCACGCACACGTCTTGACTTGCTTAGTAACCACTGACGTCGTTTTCTAGCTCAAAATTGGTCTGAAAATACAGTTTTTTTACAATTTTTGAAGCAACCCCTTGATGGTTTTGACCAAACATAGCTTAAAACCATCTCTGTGTTTTCCTTAATATGTGAATTTCGCAACGTTTAGATCTAAATTCGCGGAGCTTATTGTGAACAACCACCACCCACCCACTGTACCACCGACACATACAACATTTCGCAAATTATAGTATGATGGTACAAAAGTTACCTGAAAACTTGCCAAATGGAGGGGAGTAAATCCATTCCTACTGATGCATGTTGGTCTAGCACCTAGTGTTAGCAATAATCTAGCAACAGGCTGGCAACCTGAAATGATGAAAAACAGAAACAAAGAGTCAAGTACTGCAGACAAGAAACAGAAGTAAAACTGGTTGTGGGGTACTGTTATTGTTACTCTGCTATGAAGCATCATATGGGTTGCAAATCTAACCTTTGGTAAATAAAAAAGCCTTGGTGTAATAACTCATTAACAAGGCATTTGCAAAATTATGACAATTTAAAAATGCTCATTTCTATAAAAACTGGATTAACCTACAGCAATTGTCACTGTTGGAAAGTAAGGGATAAATTTGAGAATGTTTTATGTTATGCAATGATACATATGGTTTTTCAAAAGTCCAAATTAATTGGATCGCTTTCAATATAGGAATGTTGCATGATTGTTTACTGATCAGAACAACAATCTCTAGAGCAAGTTTTCTTAAGATACTTTGTGGTGTTTGTTTCCCACATCTAAAATCAAAAGAGTTTTGTCCCCTCAAAATTTCCCTTTCCTACTGTTTTGAGGATAATAAGTTCCCTACACAGGCCTTTTGGCTGATCTTGGCATTCACTCTAAACAAATGTTTCTTTCCTTAACAACTTACTTGGTGTGATACAGCACAGATGCAGTAATGTCAAACCGTCATCAGTCTTTTGATGCATGTTGTACTCTGTAATCATAGTCAAGGCATCGTCAACATGGCCTAAGCTGAAATGTTACGAAAAAGTCACAAAATATTTATTTAGTAAACAACTGAAACAAACCCTTATCGAAAAATACGAATGAACTGAAATTTCAAATTTATCTTAGACCCGACATCCTTTGTCCATTTGTCTTGTATTGTATTGAGCAAATATGTGTTCTTTGAGTTTATATTTTGTTTGATTATATAAGGGATAGGCTACTATCTGGCCTTACTGGCCTTCTGGTCTATTCCTCCATAAGGATTATTTATGCGTGTATTTAAATGTTATTTTGCTGTTTTTTATTGTATTGTTTTTTATGGAAAATAAATATGAATAAATATGAATATGAATTTAGTTCAAATAAGAGCAAGAAAAAATGTTAGCAGCGGGTCAGCTGCAAGTGGATCATGCAAAGATCAATGCAAGCATTATGGAGGCGATATATCTTGTAGTGATCTAAAACAAATAGCTGAATTATTTTCGATTGCAAGTTGTATGAGGTATATTGTACTTGAGGAATGCAAGATTGTGATGAAGGCAAGAGAGAAAAAGGCAGACCTATATTGGACAAGATTGGTTGAACTTTTGAGGTGAACAGTTCAAGATCTCATTCTCTTGCACAAGATTGTAAGAGGTGGAATGTCATTGTTGCAGTCTATAGCTATCAGCAATAAGAGGGTCTAACCATTCATTTAAGTCCACAAGGTGTCACTGCAGCATCAAGCCTAAGCGATATTAATTCCTGCTAAATTAACATGATATAAGATTTTTCAATAGATTTTCAAAACCCTTATTGACAATAAGAGTAAAAAGTTGTAAAACCACACTGCAAGACTGCTCTTAGTGCACTAACCTGCATGCTAGCTGGACTTGATTGAGCTGATTGGCATCTTTAACAAGAAGATCTTCATCAATACGAGCTCTCAACACACTGTAACTCTCTCCTATCTTCTTCTTCCATTCATCTGTACTCGCATGAGAAAAAAGAAAACGAAACATATTTTAAATTTGATCTCATTTAGTCTTGATGGAAACAGATCAAATTTTATAGACTTGTATTTTGATGGAAAAAAAATATGCCTTGTAAAAACTAACTATGTAGACTCTCATTCATCTGGGATTGGTTAGATAGATAAAATTGAATTAATTCTAGTCAACCAGACATACCTTTAGTGCAAACCGACGTTGCGACCGCAACCTGCGATCTTCAACTGGGTTGTGAAGAAAATTGGATCTTGGTCACTTAGTACCTTCAGTTTGGTTCTAATCACCTGCTGATCCAAAAACTTGTTGTTGTTAAAACCTTATTCTATAGAGCTGAGACCATAGTAACACAGGAATCAAAGTTAGGGAACGCGCACACCTACGGAAAGCACTTAAATAACTGTGGTTACCAGGACTGGGTTATTGATAAAGCCATTAATCGTAGTGACACTGATAGCAGCCAACAGTCTAAAAGTGCAAAATCATCTAATAGCACTTGTAGTGCGACAAGTGACTCTACCTAATCAAGTGACTCTACCTAATCAAAAGGGATCTTTCTGAAAAACTTAAAAGAATCTACCCCGACCACGGAATCACTACGCACTTTAAACCCCACAAATACCCTCCGCCAGTCTTTAGTACATCCAAAAGACAAGCAACCAAAAGGACGCTTAAGTGGAGTGGTCTATGGTGTTCAATATTCTGTTAAGAACAGTACATAGGTGAATCTACCCAGCCGCTTGAAATGCGCATGTCACAACATCGAAGGGCTTGTTCAAGTGGTAACGACTCCGCTGTTTACTCTCACCTTCATGCCAGTGGACATACCTTCAACATCAAATACATTAAAATACTAGGCGGTCACAACGTCGGTTTGCACTAAAGGTATGTCTGGTTGACTAATGTAAAGTGGTTTTACTTGAACAACTATTATATACCATTTCTATATATTTTTACTATTTACATTACAATTTAAAAGCTCATGCAATGGATAAATCAGAGGAAAAATAAACATTTTTGAAATTAAAACCGATAATTTAAACTATTTTTGTAAACTTGAGAGGGCTAATTGGACTGATAAACATGGGTCAGATAAAAAATCACCCATTCTAAATGGGTGGATTTTAACCACCCGTGTTTACCAGTCCAATAAGCCCTCTTAAGTCGTGCATCTGTATACACAGAGGAGGATGGCCGTGGCAACTATTACTGGTTGCCGTACAGTAATCGTAGCCGATCTCCGAGTGATCACGTCCTGCCGCCCCTGCGATTAGAGCCGTTAGAATTTAAACTTAGAAAATTCGTGGAAAAATACAACTTCCAGGTTGGTCACTAAAATTATATTCCTAATTGGTAAAAAATATGATAAAATCTATAAACCGTGGGGTTCGCACGTGAACCCCAGTGGATTTAGAATAACATAATTATGTTTATTACTATAAAAACACTTTTGTAATTTTTTGAGGAAAGGTAAAAATAAGATTTTTGTAATATTTTTTTCAATACGCAACCCAATAGAAATACACATAATACGTAGTCCTAAATTTGCCTTTAGAAATCAAATCCCTAGTCCCTAAATCTAGAAATCGCAGCCGCCAACGCCTATGTATACACACACCTTTCCACTATGTACCCCAGGTCTCACAGATCATTATGCAACTTAACTCACCAGCACATGATGATGTTGGTCTGGATTTATAAGCACCCATCCCATCTGCTATGTCTCTGCTTCCAAATTATCAATTCCAACTACAAACAACTGTCATATTGCTCTGATACAATTGTACGACCATGAAGAAGATCCTCCTTAAAACAATGAAAAATATAAACATTCAGCATATAATGGTATAATATGGTAAAACAAATTGGGGATTTCAATATATCACTAGTACTTGATATTTTTATTTTTCAATCAACAAAGACGTCAGTGGATGCTCACTAATATTGTTTACACAAATACAGAAAAATCTAACAAACAATGAAAAAGTGATGGGAAATGGGGGAAAAGTGTCTAGGCCTATATTTTCAAAGTAATAGTCCTATAACATTTCCTGATTTTAAATATATAATTGTGAATGACAGAAATAATGGGGACAAATGATTAGATAAGTTGTTGGAGTCGAAAGCAGTCAACTGGCCATGGTAAATCGATCGTGATGAATACTACACTCGTATCGCAAATCGATTGGGCCTTGATTTGATTGACGCGAAGGACGAGTGAGACGTTTCCTTCCTTTACTGCCTGCCCTTGTGTATTAAATGTCAAAATGTCAGGAACAAATTGTATTCATTGTAGGTATAGTATTTTTAATAATTTAATTCCTCAGTTCGCTGGGTTTTTGGAGAACGACGCTTGTTGCTACGGTGGTTTAAATGAAAGTCGCACATATTTACAGCGTGTGATTGGCCTAATATCCAGTGCTTGTGAAGCGCCGCCATCGCGCACGTTACGCTCGAGTTAAACGATGCAGTAGGCAGGGAAATTTAATGAATGAAAACATTGTTTATTTAGCACATTGAGCACGTCAGCACAGCACACTTGGACAAGCATCCTTAGGCTTCAAGAACTCAAGACTATAACATGATAATTGATGATTGATTGTACATGAACTACATCATATGTCATATGATAGTGCCTACGTCACCTTCTCACGAGAAGGTGACTACCAGCTCCATTGACCTTCTCTAATTTCATAAGTCAATATCTTCTTTCAGAGAGCATATAAATTTACCAAAGGTATGCCAGTATATTCTCATTAGTATTTAACAACATATAACAGGCCAATATCAGCTTCAGTTGAGTTTAAATGCATTTTTTGATAAAAGTTGGTCAAAATCCAAGATGGCGGCGACCATGTGCTTTGACAAAAAAGTTGCCAAAAGTTGGTTTAAAAATTACTCTGGCATTTTAAAATACTCACAACAATATTCAAAAGTCATTCTGGATCATTTTAGTGAATGTTTGGGTCGTGCATGTAAACTAAATTTACTAAAAATTGATGAAACAACTTTTACAATTCATGACTGTAGGATGTCAATGGACCTGAGTGTGACATTATCGTAGATGGAGTCTTCTTCTTCTTGGCGAATACTGGCCAACGTCCCTAATGGGACCAAGCGGTCAGGGTATGGTTGCGCATGCGGATTGAAGTTATTCTTGTTTTGTTTCTTGGTATGCCTTTAAGGCTGCTTTAAATTGTTCAGAGTCTGTTATGTCCAATATAAGATTGGGTAAAGAGTTCCAATCTTTGATTGTCTTTGGGAAGTAGGAGAATTTGTAACAGTCTTTAGTAGCTGGTATTATGTCGAATGCCTTATGGTTGGTGTGCCGCGAGGGTCTGCGTGATGGCTGGGTGAGATTATGAATTGGCAGGGACAGGTGACCATGAATTGCCTTGTGGAAAATGGTAAGTCTCCTGGATAGACGTCTTTCTGTGAGTGTTTCCAACTCCAGTTTCTTTATCATGTTTGAAACGCAGCCAGGACTTCTAGATTTAAAGTCAGTAACACAAAATCTCGCTGCCCTTTGTTGAACATTTTCCAGTTTATTGATGAGGATTTTGGTGTAGTTTTTTTGGTTCCCATACACTTGAAGAGTATTCAATCAGTGGTCTGACGAGTGTTTTGTAGGCAGAGACTTTGACATCTGTGGGGCACTGATTTAGGTTACGCATTATAAAAGAGAGACTTCTGTTGGCAGTTGATGAAATTTGGTTAATATGGTCATTCCATGTCAGTTTACTGGTAATATTAACACCTAAATATGAGTGACTATTTGTCTCTTGCAAGATTGATTCACCAAGTTTGTAGTTAAACACTTTGATATTACGGGCATGTGTGAGTCTCATAGTAAAACATTTTTTAGCATTGAAGCTCATTTGCCATAATTTTTGCCATTTCATTAAGGTATTCAGATCCTCTTGGAGGAATGTGTGATCTGACTCATTAATGATTTCTCTGTACAGTACACAATCATCTGCAAATAATCTTACACTAGATTGAATATTACAAGGTAAGTCATTTATGTAGGCCAGGAACAGCAGTGGCCCCAGCACCGTGCCCTGCGGTACGCCCGAATCAACCTCGGCCCAGGTCGAATGCTCGCCACCGACAACAACACGCTGAACACGGTGCTTGAGGAAACTGCTGATCCAGACCAGTGTCTTATTATGAATACCATAACGTTTGATTTTTTGAAGAAGCCTATTGTGTGGTACAACATCAAATGCTTTACTGAAATCCATTACTATTAGGTCAACCTGGTTTTTATTGTTTAGAGATTTGGCCAGGTCCTCAACAGGATGAGTTGTGATTCTGTTGAATGTTTAGCCCTGAAACCATGCTGTTTATCGGTAAGAATATTGAAATGATCAAAATGATGCATGATATTTGAGTGAATTATATGCTCGAGAACCTTACAACTAACACTGGTCAAGGATACTGGACGATAGTTTTCTGCTCGAGTCCTGTCCCCTTTTTTAAATATGGGCGAGATGTTAGCTTGCAGCCAGGACTCGGGCAGATCACTAGTGTCCAGTGACCTTTGGAATATCAAACTGAGCGCCGGTGCCAACTCTTCCGCAGCAATTTGGAGGATACGTAGACCAATACCGTCCGGACCGGTTGCCTTGGTTGGGTTGAGTTCCCTAAGCAATTTAGCAACTCCCTCTGGGCGGATGACAATGTCCGGCATAGACTGAACACCAATACCTGATTCTTGAGGGAGGTGGGGGTCTTCCTTTGTGAAGACGCTCTTGAACTGCCTGTTCAAGATTTCAGCCTTACCTATGTTATCGGATTCAAGATTGGCGCCATTTCTCAGTGTTGGTATGCCAGTGGAGTCAACATTTAGGCTTTTAATAAAAGCCCATAATTTCTTGGGTGATTCTGTGCAGACAGAAGCAACATATTTCTTATACGTCTGTCTAGTGGCCTTATGAACATTCTTACGTATATTTTTGAAATTTTCATAACTTACATTACTATTCAATTTCTTATGTGCATTAAAAGCACATTGTTTACGTTTTTGTAAGCGTTTCACCCTCTTATTTATCCATGGAGACTGGGTACGTTTAGTGACCATTTTAGATGGTATGTGTGTGTCCATAGCTTTTTCAATAGATTCTGAGAATTCTATAAACAAGTCATTTACAGATTTGTGTGAGTCCCGGTTTTCAATACAAAAAGATGCAGACCAGTCTTTAAGGTCACTCTTGAGTGACTGGATGTCACCCTTGTTGAAAGATAACGTTTGTGAGGCTCAACCTTCATGATTTTTGGTTTGGAACTGATTGCGATAAGGGGGATGCTATTAAAGTCTCCGGCAAGCCATATTTGGCCTTTGTTTGTGTCCTTAAGTTTGCTCAGAGACTCTCTTAACTGGTTCATATTTTAATCGGTAGTGTCGCCAAATGTGTGCGATCTGTAAAAAGCGCCAATGGTGATGTCCTTGGTACCTTGAAGTTTGATGGTGACCCAAACAATTTCACAGTCTGTGTCCAGGTCTATCCTGTGGGTCCCTATAATATCATTCTTCAAGGCAATTAGGACGCCACCACGTTTTTGGTTTTTGCCAAAAGATCTATCTTTACGGTAGACATGGTAGATGGTGTATGAATCATTTATAAGTTCACTACTAATTGTGGAGGAATCCAGATGCGTTTATGACCCTATGATCACATCTGGGTCGTATGTATCTATATAGTCTTTGTTAAAGACCCTCGGTAATGTCCACGGACCAAACGAGCGCCGAAGGCGCGAGTGCTTGCCATAGGCGAAAATTTTGCGCAGCAAAATTTGAGTCCGAGGGAGCGGAGCGACCGAGGGTCTTTGTACTCACAACCCTTCCTATCTTCCCAGCCAGTCACTTACATTTTGAGACTGAACTACATTTAAGCTCCACCCTAAAATACTAACACTTTATCAA
>JXSR01S043268.1:0-24654 GCA_000969725.1 Ophiothrix spiculata | reverse complement strand
ATAAATGTTGGGGCAAGTTTTGCCCATATATGAAGTGATGTCCCGGGTATACATCTGTTTATCACTCTGTATGTTTTGCTAATCGATATACATGTATGTCAGTGACCGAAACAGTGTACGTTATTCTACGTTTTGGCTCTATACAGTAATGTGTGACTGAGTCCTCATGGTGTAGTTTGTTTGATTGTAAAACAAGAAGTTGGTAAAGCCCTATTTCATTTACCATTTACATTATGCAGGTTGTCCATAGCAGAAGAGGGAAGCCGGCGCCTCTTAGACCATCACCATTCTCAGCTCATCATTACAAAGCTGATAGACTCCCTTGGTATGGATGAGGCTGGGCGTGGTATGAATGCTGCATTTGCTATAGGGAGACTGTGTGACTTGAATGATGGAAGGATAAGGTTGCTGACACACAAGGATGCTAATAAGATGGTAAGGAAGAAATAGTCTTAAATTATAGTCGTGGCTTTGTTGTAAATTTGTCCAAAGCTGATAGACTCTCTCGGTATGGATGAGGCTGGGCGTGGCATGAATGCTGCGTTTGCCATAGGGAGGCTGTGTGACTTGAATGATGGAAGGATAAGGTTGCTCACACACATGGATGCTAATAAGATGGTAAGGAAGAAAATTGCTCTTAGACTCAAATTGTAGTCGTTGCTTTGTTGTAAATTTGTCCAACTCATCATTACAAAGCTGATAGACTCCCTCAGTCCCATGGGGGGGGGGGGGTTCAATCAATCAAATATAGCACATTTGAGGGGTACACCACTCTCCCAGCTCAGCTGTAATTTGGGGGGGGGGGGGAGGTTAACTGATATTTGTGTCTGGGGAACCACCTGAGTTCCAAATGTTCCAAAAGTGACCTAATCTGAGACCATAAATCTACTCTATCTGTTAGAATGAATACCCTTATCTGGGACCCATACCTGTTCAAATGAATACCCTATCTAAGACCGTACGCAAACGTGATGATATAATTATTACAACAAATTATAGGTGAAATGTAAATACACACCATTTGAACACTTTTAAGAAGTGTTTCTAGGTATTTGAAGGACTTAAGGCACCATTGTCATTAATTCAACCATTCTTTCTTAGTTTGATACCCTATGTGAGACTTGCAGAGTACCAGGTTGATTTTGATACCCTATATCGGCCAGAATACCCAGTTACCCCGGGCCCTTGGCATGGATGGGGCTGGGCGTAGTACGAATGCTGCTTTTGCTATAGGAAGGCTATGTGACTTGAATGATGGATAAGGCTGCTACCCACAAGGATGCTAATAAGATGGTTAAGGATGAAGTTTTGAAATCATTAAAAATGTCACAGGTTATGGACCCTTTTGACGAGACAAATAACTCAAGATGTTAAGATGAAAATAGTCATAAACGTCTCAAATTATGTACTAAATGATATGAAAACTAACTCAATAAGTATGAAAATTATCACACATTGTTTCAAATTAAGGACCCTTTTGAAAGAAAACTTATAGGAAGTGAGGATGAGAATTATTAAAAATGTCTCAAATTATGGACGCTTTTGATGAGAAAACTGAATCAACAAGAATAGATGAGAATTATTGTAAATGTCTCCAATTGGGGATTTCTCTGACAAATAAACTAAATCGACAAGTATTGATGAGAATTATCATAAATGTCTCAAATTATAGACTTATATGACGAGAAAACTAAATCAACAGGTGTACAGGGGCGTCGGAAGGAAAATAAAAGTGGTGCGGCCCTTGGTAAAAGTGGTGCGGCCTGTGGCCCTTTAGTTATCAAAATAAGGAAACAACTAAGCACCAGAAGACAGCAGTTACTAAAAACAAATTTGTACTGTGCTATGTTGTGGTTATTTATGCGGGGACTATAATAAAATGCATCAAACTAAATTTTTTCTTTTTTGGTTGAAAAGTGGTGCAGCCAAAGCACACATAGCATATTCGGTTCCGACACTCCTGCAGGTGTATATGTGACCATCCACCCTGGTCAAGTTCGATTTATTTCACATAAAAATATGACATTTTTTCAGCTTAAAGATTAAACTTGTTCTAGATTCTTATAACGCCCAGAAGTAAAATTACGATTCTTCAAAGTATGACGAGTCAGAATATGAAAGATCAAGAAAGTTTGATTTGAACTTAATTGAAGTTTTCATTTTTGCAGATTTGCAATTCAGCTACATTAAGAAAAATTTCTTTTGAAGTTGAAATGAAAGCTGATATTTTGCAGAAAGCTTAAGAATAGCATGATCATATCAAATATACAAAAACCTCAATTTTGTCAGAATACAACTTTTTACATGTATTTTAATGAGAAATGCCAACTTTATTGGAGTTTTGTGGTGGATGGCCACCTCCGCCACCTATGATAAGTTTACACAAGGTCCAATAGGGCTCTGAAATATTACTTACCTTTCGGTTGTTTTTAACTGTGCAGCATTTTGTCTGATTTTAGACCAGGTATGTTAGTTTTTATAATCTTTCTACTTGATAATATATTCAGTGATGGTGTTAGTACATGTAACACTTGTATTTACCTTGTTCCCTTTTTGTCAATTTCAATAGTATTGTATTTTTAATTTTTTGTTGCTTTTTAAATTGTATTTTTAAAAAGGCAAGAAACTATTTTCTGTTACTGCACTGAAACTGCTAGTGAAATGATCAGCACTTTACACAACTGTTTTTTAAGCTTTATATTATTTTAAAGCCATATGTCTTTGCTAAATAGAAACTGTATGCATTAAGACTTTAAACTGTGCAAAAACAAATAATTCAGATTTTTTTTTAAAGTCGTACATCAAAATGTAATGACCTACAGACCACTACATATTGTATTTAAAGTTTAATGACTTGTTTGCTATGGAAACCTCTCTACTTTTATTCAAATTTAATAGCAGGTCTTTGTTACATAACTCAAATGCCCTTATTGTTCATTGCATTCCTGTTGCATTATGGGTAATTGTTTTACTCGCAAAGCAGCGTGTGTGCATTCGTAGATGCAGCAAAAATTTACCCAGAATGTGAAATAAGGGCATGTAATTTGTGCAACATCTTCTATTACAACTCACACTTATGATTCAATAAAATATGCAATTGGCTCTTGGCCATAAAATAAAAATGTTTAATGTACGACTTCTTAAATTATCAAAGGCCTGTATTCACAAAACTTATTCCAGGAATATCTTTATTCTTGAAGTAGTCATTTTTGAAATAGAGATGGATTTTGTAAAGCTGGGGATAACTAGCCTGTGGAATAACTTTATTTTGGTTTGTGAATACAAAATGACATCACCTATGGAAGAAATTAAACAGTAGTATTCCTGCCAAAGTTATTGCCCTTTAGTGAATATGGGTCAGATGAGTTATTTATTTTGTATTTTGTGTAGTTTATTTAGCTTTGCCAGCACTGTATGATATTGTTCAAATGAGCTTTCATTTTTCATATCACAAGTTGATACAAATTGGATAGCAAAAACAACCTTTTACCCTTTAAGTTAATATTTTATTTGAGTTGAGGTTTGCACATTAATATTTTATGAAAGTAGATTCTGTTCGTTGATATATCACCATACTGGTTAAAAGTAGTTTGCTGGAACATTTTGGTTATTTTGCAATGCAACCATTCTTGGCTTTCAATTTCCTAGTTTTTCTATTGCTTCAATCATTTTATTTTTTATCTAATTACTGCTTTTATCAAATACTATAACATTGTAGCTTAAATGTATGTACATATTGGTAGGGGTCGTAAACCAATTAATGCATACAACCATACTCTCAGTCTGGCAACAACATGGTAATTTGACTGCGATTGCGGCTATCAATCCAGTCAAATGTTATCTTGAGTGCGTACAATTTGGCAGAAAAATGTAAGATGCGTATTGCGTTGTAGTCAAGTAATTATAGCATGTGGATAGAACACAGATCTTGGTCACTACACGATCGCGCAGTGTCGTTCCAGATGTAACGCCCTCAACGCCAGCGTGGTGCAATCCCCTAACTTAGCCGAATTTTTAGGGTGCAAATAGACCTGTTGCATACAACTCTATTGTACAGAAATGGTTTGTTAGAGATTTGCAGATTTTGTATAAATGATATCCGCATATGTTGCTGTACAATTCGTCATGTCAATTCATTGCATTGGCTGCCCTTATATTTTTGACACCTTGTCATTAGAATGCAACAAACCATCAAAATTTGTCTCCCATATATCAGTGACTCTTGAAATGTATCTTCTGGCAAGTGACCATTTCAAGTTCCACTGACCCAAGATGGGATTTTATAAAGTCCGATGCAAATTTATGAAAAATGACAGCTTTTGCATTTTAGACTTTTTTGCATTTATATGATGAACTGATTTTTAGGATTCATCTGAACTAGTCCAGAAATCACATTTTCCTTGTTCTCATGTTTTCAGATCTCTAGTCTCTGTAACATGCTGTCCAGTAAGGATGCAGGATGTGGCAAAAATGCTTGTTATGCCCTGAGTTGCTTAGCAGGCAGCATCGAAGGCCATGAACGTCTCCTGAACCATAGGCACTCAGAACTGATGTTGATTAGGCTTGGAGAGCAACTCAGTAATGAAGACTCGGAAACAGGCTGGTTTGCCGCAATGTAAGTTGAACCTATAGTGCATTTGCCTTGCCGATCTTTTCAAACATAGCTCTTGACATGTCATGATATGGGATGCATGCCCAGGGGGGGTACTAAAATTTGTTTTGGGTAAGGATGTGCCTCTGGGAAATTTGGAAAGCCACCCATCCAAATACCAATTTTTAAGAAAATTTGAGCCATCTATACCAAATCTTCTAAATTTTTAGCCAAATTTAATAAAAAATCTCATTTATTCTGTCCAAATTTGCTCTATTTTGGCAAAATTTTCTAACATTTTGAGAAGAAATGTCCAAATTTGTGGCATTTGGCGCAAATTTCTGAAACTTTTGAAAAGAAAACCCATCAATATACCTCATTTGCGAAAAAAAAGACCCGATTGGAATACCAGAAAGCTTGATTTTTGCTACCCGAATTTGTGGCCCCATAACCCCTTTTGTACTAAGTAGCAGTGGCGTAGCTAGAGGGGGGGGGGGCCTGAGGGCCGTGGCCCCCCATTACTGACCATCCGTCGGTTAGAAATGCAACCGGCGGCGATACCGCATCTGTCCTAGTGGCCGTAGGCCACCTGCCAATGTCGGTTTCAGCAAAAACTACCTCATATATATGATTTTCACAGTATTTTGGCACCATTATAACTACATACATCCAAAAATGTTTCAATTAGCCTTCCTGCAGTGTGTCAAATGGCTAAAACCCCGGAGCTTCCAGGGGCTTCGCCCCCTGGACCCCCACCAGGGGCCCTAAGGCGGGCCCTGGACCCCACCCGTTATTCGCTCCGCTCTGAGGGTCAATACAATTTTTTCGGTTCGTCTTCATGTTGTGGCCCCCCCACTTTCGAAAACCTGGCTATGCCACTGCTGTAGCCCCCCCTGTTAAAAACACTGAATAGATGTATCCCGCTTGCAATTGTTTTATCCTTATATTTACCAATGCATGAAGTCCCATTCCAAGATTTTCCAAATGGTTCGGCAAAAAACAGCAAAAACAGGCCACAAATATCTAAAACCAAAATTTTTCCAGTGATCATTTCTCTGTATGGTTGAAGTGGGAAGTTACGAGCAAAACCTTACAAGTGATGGGTTGCAGTTGTTACATGTTACATTTACAAGACAAGTTGGATCGCAGTTGGTAATTTTTTTTGTATTTTTCTTTACAGGACGCTACGCACATTGGCGAGTAAGAGGAAAGGTTGTTTGAGACTAAGAGATCACCCAGGAGTTATACCACCATTGAAGGTAACATTAGAAGTGTTTGGTTATGAATTTTATCAAAGCTTAAACCATTATAGGCTTGTAAATCTGTGGTTTAATTTAGACAAAATTGCAAAACAAGGCTTTTTTGCTGGAACTAACTGTTGATGACTTCCCAAATAACATATCAAAACAGCAGGAAAAAGCAAGTTTGTCAGATTTGTTAATTTGCAGAAAAAGATTAACAGGAAAACAGGAGTTGAAATTTCAAAATTGATTGATTTTAGTTTAGACCATCTCAACTTGATGTTCAACTCATTATATAAGGAAGCAAAAGAATAGTATAGGAGTATGTCGCAATGGTTTATAACAAGATTTGATAAATTTTTATAATTTTACCTTATGCTTTGTCTGGCGTGTTCTTTTATTCAACCAATTTTAACAACTTGCCACTTCCTGCTTTTTGTCTTGCCTAAAATTATTTAGAAAGAGGCATACCAGTCCTTAAAACTGCCCGGCGGCCAGCATTTGTAGTTCATGATTCTGTAGTTCAATTTTGTTATTCAACATTGTTCAACAACAAAATGAAGAAACGAAGAAATAAATGAACATAGATATTTTTTTTTTTCAATTTCAAAAGTATATTTGAACTATCTTATGTCTATAAATGGTCAATCTTAAGAATCATTCATTGGAATAATTTTGCAGGACATACATCTCAACTATCACCCACATCAAGAACTCAAAGAAGAAGTAGAATTGACCCTTGACCTTTTGAAAAAGCTGGACAAACCTGATGCACCAAGGTTAGAGGTCAAAGGTGCACAAGAAATACTTGTACTGTGGAATAGACCGGATATTAGAGAGGACATGGAGGTGAATTATCGGCTGTTTACTGGTAAGACTTGTCAAGATAAAGTTGTATCATTGCTAGCCTGTATGAACAAACTCCTTATGGAACATTTGAACTCAATCAGTTGCTTTTGTTTAGAACAATTGTTCTTAGCAGTTGGCAGCAATTTGAGTTTTAAAGTAGCTACTTTTTATAATATACAAATATTGACTGCTTTGAGGTTTAAATTATTTTCCCAAGGTGATCTCAAAACCATGAATATGCCCAAAGGGAAGCTGATGTCATATTTATCGTTTTGAGATCACCGAGGGGAAATAATTTCAACCATACCCAAACAAAAAGCAGTCAATATTTGTTTTATATACGGAATATATAGATTTTTGTCCTCTAGTTGGTTAAAATAACCATTTTAGCACTCAAAGCGCCCGATGATAATTTACGATATTTGTTTCTCTTTTCAGTGCTGACCGCATCATATTATGCGCACAAGATAACTAGCTTACGCACTGCAGCGCGTGTTTGACCCAGAATGCTTAAAGTCGCACGCGTAAAGTTTGAGTTACACAACGCAAAATACATTGAGCGGGCCTAGTGAAAAATATGCCAGGGAATAGTAAATTTATAGGCCCTCACTTTTAACCAATCAGAGGATAGGAATCTATATATGAGGTATATAATATTGGTTATAGGCCAATTGGAAAACATTAGGGATGGACCAAGTTATATTGATTGAACCAGTGCTGTTTAAAATAAAGAGAGACTAGTCTCATGGCCTTAAAATTCTGCTATATCTAGTTTGCAACTTTGAATTTTGATTTTAATATACAACCTTGGCATTTATTTTCACATTTAGCTCAAAACAAAGTTGTCGCCTGTATGACGCCTTTGTCCTTTCCAGTCACAAATCTGAAGGGTTTATATTAAATAATAAAAATCCTCAATGATTGCTAACCTTTATTATGAAAATTCTCATCAAGACTTGCTTGGATCTAACTTGCCATTTTAGATAATTCAAAAAAATGTTTTCAAATAGCAGGAATCAGAGCATCACAAAGAGGCATCTTTATTATGCCAGAATGCTCAAGAAATCTAAAAAGAAACCAAAACATATGACTACTGTAAAATAACCTGCAATTCTTCTATCACGATTAAAAACTAACATCTCAAATGCACACATTTTCTAAACACTTTCACAAATTTTTCACCCAGGTGAGAGGAAGATATATGAAGGCAAAGATCTGAGTTTCCTTATTACCAGATTAAGACCCAACATGCCATATAAGTTCAAGATTCAAGTCTTTACCGAAGGAGATGACAGTCCATTGAGTGAAAATGCTACTGCTACAACTGAAGAAGCAGGTAAGCTTAAATTAACGGTAACCATGGAGATTGACGTGGTGTGACATAGACTTCATTACTATTCAACTACTATTATATTGACAATTATATATGCAAACATTATACAGGGCTTGTACTTTTAAATTAGCCACACTTGGTGAAGCAAGATCACTATTTTAGGCCTATTTTAGTAACTTATTTTGTTTCAGGGCATCATCACTTCAGGTCTTCTTGGCCTTTTGATGATGCCTTTTGAATTGTTTTATAAAATTCTGTTTCCAGCTCCAGATGCACCAGAAGCCTTACGTGTGTTACAAGTCACTACCAACCAAGTCAAACTAGGATGGTCACCCCCGGAATTTGATAATGGTGCTCTCAAATGCTACTATGTATATAATGGTAAACATCAAGTTGAATCCACTAGTGAACTTAGCTGCATTGTGAGTGGGCTATCACCGGGGACTAACTATGACTTTTCTGTAAGTATAAATAGCAATGTGTGACCCTGACACTTCATGTGATGCCTTTACATGCTGTATTGCAATCAGTGAAAGTGACAGACCCAAAACCATCAAAAAATATTGGGTGTCACATCATGGCATATAAACTAAAGGTGTTTTTTTGGTAAATGCATGATCATGCATTTTTCCAGCCCAAATTAAAAGAGGCTTTTATTTTTTGCCAATGATAGTTTTTGATACAATTTCACCTGCAATCTTGACTGGATAAACCATAATTTTTTAATCTTCATTCCTAATATTAATTCTTTTTGACAGTAAATAATAATTTTTTGAGTGCATGATTATTATTTACTTTACTCTTTTTAAAAAGAAAAAATGTGTCGGGTGGGGTGTTCAATATCGTTGTATGTATACGTGCCAAAGGAATTTGAAAATTCACCCTTCTGTCTACTTATTTTATGCTGAAATACCCACCCATCAGTACGCCAATTTTAATACAAATTTGGTGCCCTCTTAGCAATTCCCCAAATCCCCACCAGGCCTAATCCCCACGTAATGTGGGTAAAATGAGCTCTTTCATTTGTATTGAACCACCCCATCCCTACACCAAAATCTGAAAACCAAGTGAACACAAACTGCAAGAGGTCATTATCACTTATTTTGTTTTGTTTCTCATCAATGCAGGTGTGTGCTTACAATCATAAAGGCAAAGGGCCAAAAACAAGACTCAGTGTCACAACTACAAATCTAGGTAGGTATATTCATCGCAAGTTTTGTGAAAAGTTAAAGAAACTTAATACAGAAAAAAGGTCTGATTTTAATGTCATTGTTGCCCAGACTCTTCTTATCTCAATTGTCCAGCTTAAACTGATAATTTGGAACAAAGCTGTGGTTCTTTGTGCAACGCAATAGTGATCGATACTTTATTCTTCAGGAAAAAAACAGTAAAATACATAGGAGATAGTCAGTAAAAATGTAGCATTCCTGGCTCCTTTCATTTCTCATTTATGTGGTACATTGTTAGAAAAAGTATAGAACCCTTCATCAATAATATACCACAATTCTCTTACCAGCTTCAAATTTGAAGTAAGTAATGGATTCTATGATGTGTCTATGCATTCCGTTAGTTGTAATCATTTTATTTTTTGACCTTTTTTAGGCAAACATGCTCCAGCTAAGCCAGGTTTAACAGTAAGAGGTCGAACTCAAATCCATGTAACATGGGCCTATCCAGAATTTCCACTTGGTCGCTTCCATCGATTTGATCTTACTCAGAATGGCAAAGTTATATACTCAGGAACAGATCTTAACTACACAGCTACGAGGCTCAGTGAAAACACAGAGTATACATTTACTGTAAGTTATTTGATTATTTATGGACCTGTCTTGTTTTCAAGTACAAGTAACATGGGCTTATTGGGCCAATCCCGAATTCCAACTTGGTTGCTTCCATTGATTTGATCTCACTCAGAACGTCAAAGTTATGTACTCAGGAACAGATCTGAACTACACAGCTACAAGGCTCAGTGAAAACACAGAGTACACACTTTAATGTATTTTTCTGCGTATCTCAGTTCAGATCCAATTGGGCCTTAATATGTTGTAGCAGAGTTTTCTCCTTCCAATAATTGTGCAGACCTCAATAAATGAGTATTAATGCATAGGTGGATTTTGAATTCCAGAATTTGAACGAAACGAGGTTGGTCACATTTAGTGACGTTTTACTCTTCTACAAGAAGCTTCATCAGACTAGCGACCGTATCCACTATGGTGTTTGAGAGCTGCTGGCGAGGACATGGGGATGATTTAGTCCAAGGTTGGCACGATTTAAATCAATTGATTTAAATCACGATTTAAATCGCGATTTAAATCAAATGATTTTTTTAAAAAAATCATTGATTTAAATCAAGATTTTAGAAATTTCTTGATTTTTTCACTTTCTTATCAGAATTTTCAATATATTTTCCCCTGCATTCATACAGCTTATAGTTTTGCTCATTTCCAATGTAAATTTGGCCCATAAACCCTCACCAAGGTAGCATTTCAACATTACAACTTGATTTATACAGTCGGCAAATGTGTAATAATTCACGCAGCAAAATTCATATATTGATTTTTTGATCTTTTTTTTTTAAATGATCATTATCCAATCCTGGGTCAGTAATTTGAATCATTTACACTTTTTTGAAGATCAGAAACAGTTGATGTTCACATTGAAAGTGTAACACGAGGAGCAGGTGTAGAACATAAATCCTCAAACAAAAAATTTAAAAAAAATAGATTAATGTCAAAAAATTCTATTGATTTAAATTAAAACACACAGTGATTTTTTTATTTATTTTTTAAGGTCGTGATTTGTTTTCACAACCTTCAATCAATAACAGATTTAAATAATGTAAACTTTTGTTTAAGTTCAGAATGAAGCACATGTTTTAAAGTTTGACAACATAAATCAATGAAATCAAAAAGAAAAATGATTAAAATCAAAAAAATCAATTCAAATAAAACATTTTTTTTTTAAATTTGTAAAAAAAACCTACCCTAGATTAGTTATTTATAATAATACATTCTTGAACATAAGAAGTACTTGCTATTCTAATTCAAAATGTAACAAGAGGGGAAGAGTTGCATATAAATCATCGAAATCAAGTGAAATTTGAATTGAATAAAACAATTACTTAAAATGAAACAAATGATTTTTCTAAATTGTCAGGGTTTTTTTTACCAACCATGGGTTATATGATAATACATCTTTTAACTTAAGATCAGAAGAACTTAAAGTTTTCATTTACAGAGGAACAAGAGGGGAAGGAGTAGTAAGTAGTATATAAATCAGCAAAATCAACCGAAATTCCAATCAAAACAAAAAAATCAATTTGAATAAAACAATTGATTTTTTTGATTTTTTTACAAAATCATGATTTTTGTCAATCTTAGATCAATTATTTATATGATAATACATTTTTAAAGATCAGATGGACTTAATATTCCTATTTTAAGAGTAATGTGAGGTAGGGGAAGGGTGTAGCTCCTACAAACCTCTGATATGAAAATACAAAAAAAAAACGATTTAAATCAAAAAAATCCGATTTAAATCAAATAAATCGATTTTTTTTGCCAACCTTGAATTTTAGTCATAGTCTGATGAAGCTCCTTTTAGAGGAGTGAAACTTCACTAAATGCTAGTATAACATCTTCTCACTAAATTCACTTGGATTTATCAAAAATGAACTATTGTATCATTGTTAAACACAATCCAGATGAACCTTTTTAAAGACTTAACTAATATTTTTTATGTATTCAGGTAATAGCAGTAACAAGTGAAGGTAAATGTGAAAGTGAACCAGCTAGAAAGAAAACACCCAAAGCAGAATGTAAGTATATAGAAAATAAATTAGCTAATGATAACTATGCACCATCTTTTTGAGGTATTTTTTCAAGTTGATGTGTTTGTTTTGGACCAAGGTACTTTACCAAATGTCAAAACAAATACCAATAATATTATTGGATGACTAATTGAGAAGATGGTGCAGAGTTCTGATTGCTATTAATAATTTTATATTCCTATGTTTTTGGTGAAAATGTGTAGAAACTTAAGTTTTTAGTTTAATTTGTTAGTGTTCCTTTGCCATCTTTTAAAAATATTGATCAGTCCAGACACTGCATTGATGTTCTGTACATTCAAAACATGAAGTACATGGTATCCTTGCGTATATTATTGTTGCATTTCAAGTATACAGGCAATTTCGCAAGGGCGTTACACAGTGAAGTCATTATCAGAAGTCTGTTACGTGATAATGACCATCAGTTGTTTGCTTTTAAAATGGTAACAATCCAATCAAATTGAGTTACACTTATTAAACAGGTTATTAATGAACAATTAAAGACATGATAAAAAGATTTTCTTCAAAATCAAATTTTGCTGAAACTGCATGTTCAAAATGACAAGGAACATTGTCTAGTGGTTAAAGTGCTGGATTCAACATTCAGAGCTTGACAGTTTTAGCCTCATTCCCAGAGGTACATATCATGTGGCAAGATATTTGACCATATTTTTTCCATTGTTCTGAAGTTACATTATGCAAAGCCATAATTTGTCCCCTGTTAAAAAAGAATGATGGGTGGGGTTGCTTGGAACCAAACAATCGTCTGCTTACAATATTAAAAAAATGAAATGGATGTAATACAATTTGAAAAACTTTTTCTCTTATCTACAGATAAAGTCCAGTCTACAGCTCCGATATTTTTCTCCCATCCAAGCAAGACAGTAGAGCAAGAAGCACAAGGTAATGTGACAGTAATATATTGTCAAAGGATCACTCAGTCTGGTTTAACCAGGCGTCAAATGATATCTGATATCTAATGCAATTCTCTGTTTTAAACCAGATTCAATCTATTCATTGTCAGATAATTATAATGGATGTAACAAAAATATTGTACCTTCAATCATATAAAAATAGGGGTTGAGACACTCTGATGGTCTTGATTAAATTTTCTCCCCCTCCCTAGTACTACAATGTTGTCTGAATGGGGTTGGGATTGTGAAGGATATGACTTATCAATATCAAGGATATTATGATTTATCAATTGATCGATTATGATCATTTTTTCTTAACAACAAAGCAGTTTGATATATTAGAGATGATAATCAAACAATTCTGACTCAACATGAGAGTAAAAGACGAGGTTTTTATATCCCAAAGAGGTGGATCTGATTAAATAATCTTATTTTCTTTCCTTTTTTCACAGACAAAGCAAAGGAAAAACAAGGTGGACCAAAACCGAGTCAAGCTAAACGTTATCTTGCCTCACCTAAGGTAAGTTAAATAGATACATACTTTTTTAAGGGTGGTTTAAGCCCAATCATATTACCTCTCCAACTGTTGATTTACGCTAAAAGTAGAAGTAAAAAAAGAAAATCAAAAGCCTGTAAAAGAGGCCGGTATCAAGATTTGTTTGAAAAGCATTGGACAAAGCTCATTGAAAGGTGAACAAGTAAGTTTGCTTTCTGTATTTGTCTTGCAAAAACTTTATCAATATTAAAATATTTCTTCATAAAGTTTATGAAAAGTAAGATGAACCAAAACTTGATCTTGAATAGTATTAGTACAACTTTCCAATAATTGAGTCATAAAACAAGATTTTGATTAATTTTGGAAATCATGTATTTTTTAAAATCAACACATTGGGTAGCTCATTTATCATTCATAAAATGTGTTACTTTGTGTAGTTTGTGTATGATTGTATCCATTCATGATATATTTTGTATCATATTTTATATTAAATTATTGTTCCTTATTGAATCAATTTATAAAAAATAAAGTAAATATTTATTTTTTCAGAAGCAGAGTAAAAGTGTAAGAAGTGCCTCACCTCTTTCAACAGAACATTTTGACCACATTGGTAGACCTTCATCAGGTAAAATAAAAGATTTCAAACCAGGGAAATGGTTATTGTATAGAATCATTAAGTTTATTGATATAAACTGTGCAAGAGATTTTCCAACTTACATTTGATTTGACACTGTAATTGCAATTTTGTATGTCTGTCTGTCAAAGCTTACACTGGCGTGCCCAGGCTAAATGTGATTGTGAGAAGGGCTGAGTGGTAAAAATCATTAAAAACAGGCTGATTTTGCATGATTTTTACCATCTTGTGGAGGGCTTCAGCCCCCCAAACCACCCCTGGGCACACCAATGGCTTACAGACTTCTCTGGGGTGAACCTCCTTATCTCTTCTTAATCTAAATGTAAGTAAACCTAATGTCTTGATCTAATTGAGAAATAAATTCAGAGCACAAAATTGTTCTTTAAATGCAGCATTTTCAAATTTGATGGGTGAAAGTTGTACTGTAAAACTGGTTGGAAACTAAACTGCATTTATTAGTTTTAGTAAGGTTTATCTCTTGCAAAACTTATGTCTAAGGAAACTCAAAGAGATAAAAAGTGCTCAGATGTCCCCCCCCCCATCACAGTTCATAATTTTTGATTCATAAAGATTCATAGATAAAAATGCACTACCACTGTTTTTCAATCTCAACACCCTTGTACTTTCAAAGTATCATAAATAACAAAATCGATACACATTCATTGGTTTTTCATGAAACTTACACATCACTGGGTAGGGGCACAAATATGGCCCCATAGACCTATGCTTTAATTTCAAAATTTCAACAGAAATCCATTTGGTGCAGTGACAATACTCCTATTATATGCTCACGGTGTTAGTAATAATTTAACAAAATCCTATTTTGTCTTCTCAGCTGTGAGTTCAATGAGCTCTGCCTCTAAATCTAAACATAGGAGGAAATCAACAGGGCATTATGACATGAAAAAGGTAAGCAATTTGCCACAAGATTATGAAAGATATAGATTTATCAATTTTCTGGCTGGTTATACAGATAGTACTCGTATTTGTTATCCATCCAGTAGATGATGAGATTATAGTTTGTCATGTGAGTACAAGAAAGTCGTATCTACAATAGCTGCCATCTGTAATTAATTTTGGATTGCACACTGTATAATCTTGGGTCAGTGGCTCTTGAAATGGTTCTTCAGGTGATGGTTCAAGAGCCACTGACATATGGCAGGGGAATTTTGAGGGATTTTTCACATATTCTAATGACAAGGTGTTAAATACATATAACTTAAGGCAGCCATTGCAGATACGACTTTCTCGCACTCACATGACGAGTGTTGATATGGTGACAGTTTCAGAGTGCTGTTATTTTCTCTATAGAGTTGCAATGGGAGTCAGTATTTGTTTTCACCACGTTAATCGGGCTAAGGTCCGGGATATAAACAAGACACATGGATGTATGCTCACGAGAATGATCTGAAATTTACCAATTAGCTTAATTGTTTGCATCTATTTACATTTTTTAAATCAAATTAAATCTTCTCAATCTGGCATTGGAGGCAGGAGTATTACTCACCCTTAAGTTCTGACCAATCCCTTTGAATTATACATACTACAGAAATTAAAGTCATTTATCTCATGTGTTCCCTCCAATGAGTGTTGCAACTGTTGCTCAACACTCTGTGTCTTCAATGATTTTGTGAATAAATCATTTGACAAATATGTTCTTTCAAATAAATACTTATGTTTGCTGATCAGTTGTTTTTCAAACTTATTAATGGTTTTGGAATAACAGTTTCTTCAAAAAAGATTATTTTTGGAACAATTTGCCCAACCTTAAAAATCCCAAGAAGAAATTATCACTGAGTTGACCTGCCATAAATAAACGGGTATGTGAATATTGTGTTATTTCTTAAATTTCGTTTTATTTCAGATCAAAAAGCTTGGATCGATTTCAGCTCTGAAAGAAAGCAACATGAGACAGTCAATATCAGCAACATCTTCTGATTCTGATGAGGATCCATGGCCTGTATCAGCATCCCACAAAAGTAACAGGAGACATGGGGAAATCAGAGACAATGACCACCATTCTCAGGATTATGTGGTAACTTTAACAAGTAAAACAAGGACTACATCCGCATCAACTCAAGACGATACATATACTTCCATTTTCTCAGGGGAACGAAGAACTAAATCTGATTCGGGAGTCGCAACATCTTTAGGGAAAAGTGATGATGAAGATGATTCTATGTCATTTCCCATTAGTGTGAAAATTAAGACTTCCAGTGCACCTGTACAAGGTCAAAAAGAAGTCAAAGATCAAAGAGGGGTCAAAGGTCACCATGGTGATGTTATTATTGATAGTATGGACGATAGTGGGTTTAATTCTAGGTTGTATTCCCAGACAGTATCATCATCACAACGGTTGTCAGACAATGTTTATATCCCAATTACAGATGTCGATCAAGGTACCCCAGTAGCTAGTTTTAAGGAAGGCTCTCCTGAAAGTTTTTATCCAAATGGTGGAAGTAGGAGTCCCAAAAAGCTAATGTCACAAGCAAAGTTCAACAGTAAAACATCAGAACTGGAAAAAGAAGCAAAGAAACTGGATAGACTCTTATCAAGTCTTAATCAACAAGACTCCCCTAGAGGTAGTAAAAGTAGTAAACAAAATGTTGCTGATGTACTTGAAGATGCAATAGCACAGCAACTTCAGCGGAGTCTAGCAATATATGAAGATCAAAATTTCGAATTAAGTGGATTTAATCCGGCTCATAGCAGTGGTGCTAGAGAGCCATCTCCAAGAGGAATTGGCAAAAAACATGATAATAGATTAGAACCTATGACTGTTTATCATCCTGAATTTGGTCAATTTACGCTCGGGACAAATGGGCAAATTACGCATGAGGATGTACGTCCACGAACATCACATCTGAGTAAAAAAGATGTTAATAATAGGGGTGATTACAAAGGATCATCAAAGGCACATCATCATAGTGTAGCAAGGTATTATAACAATAAAATGAAGAGCCCACGAAGGCAAGATGGTGGGGTATCCATGGCAACAGATGGAGGTGGGGATTCTGGGAAATTTTCAGTGTCGTCTGCTCCAAGCTGGTTGACACAAGCAAAGTAAGTGCATTGATTAAATATGTATGGACTTTGTAAAGTAGAGTTGAGTCTACTATTTTGATTTTAATATCTCAAAGCATTTATGGAAAATACATTTGACCTAGATTTCAAGGTTGGACTGTTTCCAATGATGTTTATAAATTAAACTCTATGTTGCAATCATTTTGTGTATGTAGATATCAAATTGATAAATGTACATTTGTCCAAATGTAAGTCATTTCCTAATTCCCATCTGTATGCTATGCATGAATTTTAGTTCATTGAGCAAATGGTGTAAGTGCATACACCATATTCACTCTTCTAAATGAACCTATGGTTTTCTGGTAAGCCCTTGGAATTAATTAAATAAATACTAAATATATAAATGACTTATTTATGAAGGATAGCCTCATCAGTGTCTACCACTGCTTTCCATGAGGGTCAGATGGTCAGATTTATTTGCCAGTTTTAGATGCAGAAGGAAAACCAGAGCACCCGGAGGAAAACCTGCAGATGCAAGTTTGGACTGGCAACCAATTGCACATATAGCGCTGAGACTGGGGATCAAACCCGGCCGCGACAGTCCTGGGCTCATTGGTGCAAAGCAAGTGAAGTACTGCTGTGGTACTTAGATTGGTGATTTTTCACATTTCCAAGAGGCACATCACTACTCTAACCAAACTTGAATACCTCTTCCCCGAGCTGAATTTGAAGAGTGGATGCAATAATTTAGATTTAGCTCTTTTATAGTAAATAATGACCCTGCTACATTTATGTAATATATGATACATATTAATGTATAACTGCATGTCCATGATGTGTAATTTGCTACATTGAGATTTTTCTGTCAACCCAGTAACTTTGAGTACTGCCATTGTAAGCTACCCTGCATGCCATTTTGATATCAAATAACCTATATTTACAGTTACCACTGGTCACAGACTAGCCACAGCCTTAATTTTCCAAGATGGCAACCGTAGGCTTGATTATGCACTTCTAAATAATTTCAAAACATGTAATGAATATTTTATAATAATCTTGAGGTGAACAATCAAACCTACGATCACCATTTTGGAAAATCAAGGCTGTGACCAGGTTGCGACAGGCTGCACAAGGTTGTTGCCTAATTGTGCTCCAACGCCTAACCCCTTCCCTTCCATTCCCCTTCCTTTTCCCTAATATATTTTAATTAGCTCCATAATCTACTAAACTCATCCAAATCATTTAAGCACCGGAAGCTCTGAATTTGCATGATTTTGTAACTTGGTACCCAACCCTACCATTTCAATGCTTAACTCCTGTATTGTTCAGTACATCTCTATCCCCTCCTAATCCATTCGTCCATGCATGTTTTATCATTATGTTATCATTTGCTTTATTCATGTGCCTAGGAGTGAGTTAGTGGATAATTCCATCCCATTCCGTAGCATGCTAGCTGAACAACCATCTTTCCATCAGAGAGCCAATGCTTTTATAAGCAGTCACAGGTATGAAGCAAAAATATTCACAGCATTGACGTAACCAGGGAGGGCATGTGGATAGGCTGTCCCTCCACAAAGTGAGAAATTGTCAGTATGAATTTTCAGTATGAAAATCATCAGTCCATGACACTTTCCTATAACAAGGACGTTAATCACTTAAAAAATCATCTCACCAGTCCTAAACTACAAAAAATACTTCTTCAGTCTCGAGTGTCAAAGAAAACTTTTAGTAGTTAGTCTGAAAATTAAATGCAAACACTTTATCAATTTGATATTATTGTCGTTTTCCGACTGATTACAGTTTGGACTTATACCATGTACCTTAAATTGAGAAGGAAAGTAGGAAAAGACAAATTCAAACTTTTTAACTTGTTAAGAACAACAACATCCAAATGAACTTAATATTTGTGCTGCTGTTTTTTATCCCCAGAATACTATGGATAAGAGTGGTCCTGATATATGTTGTACATAAATATGCTTGTCATGGTTCAAACA
Source organism: Ophiothrix spiculata (assembly GCA_000969725.1). NCBI lineage: Eukaryota > Metazoa > Echinodermata > Ophiuroidea > Amphilepidida > Ophiotrichidae > Ophiothrix > Ophiothrix spiculata. The sequence continues at coordinate 5,752 of JXSR01S043268.1, read as the reverse complement.
TTCAACAAACTCTCTCTATATATACTTTAAAGGGACAATTCATGATCCACTTTTCATACTCAAGGTCACCTCTATCAAAATTGAGGGGTTTTTTTGCTGAAAAGAATCCTTGACTGGTATATGTTACAATCTCCAAACCACTCTTTCAAATGTGCTTGCATTTTTGAAAAAAGTGAGAAAATTAAGTGCACTTTTCCTTAAAAACATATTTTCCTTTGTGCAGTTATGAAAAGAGGGGAAAACAAGGGAATAAAAACTTAAGATGCAGAGAAACTTTATGGTAGAAGATAAGAAAATGGATAAGAAATGGAATTATGGCAATGTGATAATGTAGCAACTTTTCCCCCTTTATTTTTGTCGGATTTATGATATGAAACACAAAAAAGGTTGGATGTATATTTACTGGGCCAATACAGAGTGGATCAGAAAAGGCTTATCCCCACAGGAAAAAATGCAGTTATGTCACTGATTTTATGTCATTCAACTCTGTAATATATCACTGGTAATGTATGTAATCTACTTTTATTGTTGTGTATTCAAAGAGGCCAAAGAAAGTGTTATCCCATCAAACGAACCCTCATCAATAATTATTGTCCTTTTTGCATATATACAATAATGAATAACAAATTTCTAAATATTTGTGGAAAACATCATTGCTTTAAACTGTGATCACACAGAAGTATAAGAATTGGCATACGGTATAAAATATTAGCTATACGCTTTAGGGAAGGCACTCGTGTGTTTAGTGATGGGGATAATCCCTGTCAATTTCAGATATGAGTGCCTCCCCCGGAAGCTTATAGCAAATACCGTATATTTCTATGTGATTGCAGCCTAAGGTAATTTTTATTGGATTTTACTGAGTTCATACTTTTATTTTTTGACCATTTCCAGACCAACTCTGAAGAAGAATCTTGCCAGGATTGCTTACCACCCATCACAATACATGACCCCAGCTCCTGCTGCAACCCCATTGTCCTCAACCTTGGACCCGGATTTCCCTAACTTACCCAATGGCAAAAGCAATGTCAGCAAATACCATTTTATTCCTACGCAATTTAGAACTCAACCTGTCAATCTTCCAGGAGCCAAAGGGAATAGAATTCATGATAAAGGTGAGTTTGTTTGTATGTATGTATGTCAATCTGTCTACAGGCTTATATAGTTGACCCCAAGATGATGGCAATTGTTGAAAGCAAATATATCCACCCTCCCTCTTATCACAAATCCAGGCATGAGATCCTCAGGATTGTTCAGGAATTCTTACAAAAATGTTGTCAAGAAATGCAGAATTCCTGCAAATAAGCTAAGTTTGAATCATTTTCCTGCAGATCTTGAAAACCCCAATGTTATGCCTGAATATCAGTGATATCCCAATTTTTGACGTCTAGTAAATTTTACAAGTACTTTATATGGGCATTCAGTCAGAAGTTTTCTTGAAACACACAGATCTATTCAGGTTTTGATTAAATGTAGTTTTTGCATAGTAGAATCCTAAATGTGTACAGTATTGTAATAAACTTTGCACAAATGCTGTTTGGAATTGGAATCAATACATGATCAGAACAAACATAAACAAAACAACTAACTTAACTCTTTGCTGCAAGTCTTTTGTGTGGATCATCTTTGCTGGTCTATTAAGCCCTGTGTCCATTGGCTGTTCTCCAGTGGCAAATGTCCTTGTTCCATGATCCATTATCCCCTATTATTACTCACCACACACACAATAAACCTTTGTTTTGCTTAGTGGCCATATCAGTGACCTTGTGTAAGACAAATGCTCACTGGGCTTGACGCATGGCAATTGGGGATAATGGCACACGGAACAAAGGCATATGCCACAGGGGAACAGCCCATGGATAAGGCCTTATTGGTCGTATCAGTTGTTCCCAGTGACTTGCAGCACAGAAAAAGGACATGCTCATTCTCTGTGGTGCAAGTGACAGGCTACAAAAGACAGGTACACAAGGACACATACGGCCACAAATCAAAAACAATGTGTCATTGTATGTCACGTCTCAATTAGGAAAAATGGAAAATGGAGCAAGGGCACACCATAAGGGAACAGCATATGGATACAAAGCCCTAAATGGTTGAATAATAACAGTTTTATCCCAAGTTTGTTAAATTATTATGACTGAGCCAATACCTAGTACACAATGTTTGAAATAGCTTTGTTTTGAGTCATGGATATTACACATTATAATATTCACCTCCTTTGAAATGTTAATCATTAACCCATTAATTGTCAATACACGCCTTGACCTCAACAGAGAGTTCATCATCAAACAAGAAACGCAACCAAGCACTTACGGCACATGGTGAAAGTAAGGACCCAACTTAGCACATGATTTCTTGTTTGCACTATTCACTGTACTGCACAAGTGCTTCATCCTGCACCTAACACTGTTCCCCTTTGTTTTTTTGTGTCAGTAACTCCTCATCATTGACAAAAATTACATTTTTGTGGTAATTTTCAGTGTATCATATACATCAGCATACTTTTACACCTCCCAAAGTTGAATGTTCAACTTGCACATTCAAAAGAGCAGTCTTCATTTAATGTTTATTATAAATTTTGAAAACACAAACTTAACTTTCAAGCTGTGTAACTACTGATGGGAATGTAATTTTCACACAGACTTAATATTCTTTAAAAATATGAAACAAAATTATCATTCCAAATATCTATCAAAATAACATCTGGAAGAACTGCAAGTCATTGGTTTGAAACATTTTGATATGGTTAGTACTTGAATGTTGTCAATTTGAACTAATTCTTATATTGAAGTGCCTCCCAGTGTTTGGTTTTGTGAATTAACATTACTGTGTGCACTAGGTGTTTCTATTATTAAGTAAAGTAAGTATGTAACATTATAACATATAACATTATTCTTAAGGAGCTTTTTACACTTAAAGGAGCTTGGTCCGATTTTTTAAAATTTAGTTTTCAATATCATATGTGAGATAGCCACTAAAGAGGCCCTAATTTCAAATTTCAGCTGAATCGGTCAAACCGTTTTGATTTTATGGGCAATTTGGTATTTCAGAGCCACCTATATGTTACGGTGTAAAATACCGTAACTGTGGTTACCACAATTACACACATTTTCACATATCTCAAATACGGAACATAATGTAGGCTTAAAATTTAACATTGGATATGAGAAAAATATGAGCAATATTTTGGTACCAAAATCTCAAAAAGTTTGAAAAAAATGTGGAAGCAATCGGACCATGCTCCTTGATATGATATGATATGGTATTTATTAGGCGCTTTTCCAAGAGAGATCAAGGCGCCTTACATATTAAAAACATATTATATAAGATACAGTTAAAAATACATTCAAATTAGACAATTTCTAATAAAAATACAAGCTACTGCATAAGCAGGGAAAAGTACGACCATCGGTGGACACCGACAGCCTACCCCAAAGGTGGAGAACCTCAGGAGCTAACACAAAATATCCTAAGTTAAAAACAAACAAGTGATACAAGAATACAATTTAATCATGCTGATAGCAAATAATCAAGGAAACTACTTTGGGAAAAGATGTGTTTTTAACATTTTTTTAAAAGATTTAACAGATGATGTTTCGCGTATAGAACGCGGGAGTTCATTCCACAGCCTTGGACCTATATAAGAAAATGCCGAGTCGGCAGAAGTGCGCCTATTAAATGGTACAACAAGGCGGGTTTTGTCACTGGAAGATCTCAAACCGCTCCTAGAGCAATCATATGGTGACAAAATCTCAGACAAATATGTTGGGCCTAAATGGTAAACGCAGTTGTACACATGAAGCAAGATCTTGAAGTTCACTCTCTGTTGGACAGGCAACCAATGGAGCTCGCGCAAAAGTGGAGCAGTGCTCGTACGACGATTGACACCAAACACGAGACGTGCCGCGCGATTTTGGAGCTTTTGAAGCCGGAGAATAGTTGAACTAGATGCACCACCTAAAAGAGAGTTGCCATAATCCAACCTGGAGAGAACCAAAGATCTCACTGCATGTGCACACGTTTCCTTGTCGATAAATTTACGAATACGCCCAATGTTTCGCAAATGAAAGTTAACAGTGCGGCAGATTGAGCTAACCTGCAGATCCATCTTCAAATGGGTATCAAAAATAATCCCAAGGTTCTTAATGGAACTAGACGGGTCAATCACTGATTCACCTATCCTCAAACTAATATCAGAAACAAGGTCAGATTGACGAGGTGATGAGATACGGAAAAACTCCGTCTTAGAGTCATTCAGCTTGAGTTTGTTTTTCAACATCCAATCTCTCACCTCGGCAATACAACACTTCAACCTATGCTGTGCATGCTCATAAGCACCGTGGACTTTGGGATCATAGCTGACATACAATTGGGTATCGTCTGCATAAACGTGATAAGAGATATTAAAACGACGCATAATAGCAGTGACAGGCTTAGAATGCACAATAAATATCCTTTAAGTGCATAAGGTGTGTTAGAATTCATTAGTGTACAAGAGGGGGCCTAAAAGGACCCCCTTAAACATACTCCTGGTCGAACTTTCCTCTGACATTTTGATTTGGTCAGAATTTTATCAGTACAACTCAGCGAATGTAAAAAAGAAAATTGGAAATTGGTCATTCGGTTTCAAAATTGTGGTCTAAAAAACAATTTTATTATTTGAAAAAGAACTCCTCCCAATTGAATTTCTAAAATCAACAAATTTGGCCCATAGACGCAGAGCACATGTTCAAATACATTGGTGGAAAAAATGAAAAAAATAATCAGGTACAATTTTATAGACAACAATAAATATTGAAGAACACAATCATTTTGTGCTAATTACTTCAAAAATGATGTGACCAATTAAATTTCTTTAGCACCAAAAAATTATGCAACCACTATCTTGACAATTATATAAATCAGTGTCATTTGTAGCTTATTTTACATCACCTTTCAACAACAACAAAAATCATTCAAGTGAAACAAAATTCTGAATGGATCATTTATACCTGCTTTTTGAGAATGACTATCTTGATATTCATAAAGTATTGACATCTTTTCTGTTTACACCACTTGTTTAATTGTTAGAAGTTGCAAAGTTGCAAAACCAACACATGCACTGTAGAGTTTCTTGATCATGGCCGTCTAGATAGACATCAAAAGCAAGTATATTTTGCATTTGCTTGTGAGGTCCATTTAGATGGACTACTTGATCACTAATCAATGTCATTGTCACTGTAAGGGGAGAGAAGGGACTTTTTTATTTGAAGACATGGTTTATATGAATTGTTGCATTTGGTATAGATAAGGGAAGCACCATTAGATATAGGGGAGTTTTCAGGAAAAAAATCCCTTCTTGAATTCAGAGAAGAAAAATATCCTCCTTCAATCACTAGAATAATTGAATATGATAAAAAGAAATAAGGGGGAAAAACACCCAAAGATACGACAGAAAGGAAATCCAACCCTTACCTTAACTTCCTACTGGCCTTTGACATCTAATGGTGTGTCCTTAACTTTGTGGCTATGATGAATAAGATTATGATAATTTTTTGTTTTGTTAGGTTATGAACTTTTATTTTAAAGGTGTGTGTTCCGATCACTTTCACTCACAAAATCAAACTGGAGATTTTGATACCACATGAAAGCGCATATTTTCTCATAACCCCTGCAAATTTTCATGCCCATATTTTGTTTTATTGAAGAGATATGGTAAAAAAGGTGCTGTATTACTTAATATCTTGTTAACAAATATTAATTTCCTTTATGT
>JXSR01S043262.1:10777-35597 GCA_000969725.1 Ophiothrix spiculata | reverse complement strand
TTGTTGACTTTTGAAATGCTAGAATTTCATTAATTTTGTTTTGGAATAAATGAATACGGGTAAAATTATGGGTCAATTGCATGATTAGTTTGTAGTTTGTTGTAATTTGAGAAATGTAATTTTGAATCTTGTAAGTATTATGTTACGAAACATGTGTGATGCATGAGAAATGGGCAAATGAAAGAAATATGAAAGAGGAAGATAGAGGAATAATATACACGACATCATTACATAAGCAATACAAACACAGTCAACTGAATTATATTTATTCCATTATTTGTATCATTGATAAGAGGAAAGGTACATCCAGGTTAAGAGATGGATTAGGGTGGTAAGTGTTGATTACCTGAAACCTGATGATTCCAAAAAAATGTATTCATTGAATACAGGAAATCGTGATAAAGCCTAATAAGTATATGCGCCTTGAAGAGGAGTGTTATTTGTTCTAAATTATCCCAACACACTATCTGCTCACAGTGACATTTATATTATTCAAATTTTGCTTGACATTGATCAATACATAATAATACTTCCACAGGATTTGATAGTAATTTTTAAAATTTTTGTCAACTCAATTCACTGAAAACCATTGTGTGTCGAATATAAATTATACCCAAGTTTGTACTTCTAGCGACCTTCATGTAATGAAGTCCTATAATCACGATAATTAATACATCCTAGAATCTTATTTAGGGACGGTAACAAGTAGAAATCACTTCGACATACGTTAGGGAAACAAAATGCCTTTACCACATAACCTTAATTATTATATTTCTTCATACGGATAAAACTTAACATCTATTGATAATTTCCAGGTAATGCAATTCATCTTGAACAAGAAGGGCAACATACAAATGTGTGTGTATATTGAAATCTTTTTGATACGTAACACAAAACGTTTAGATATGTTAACAATTTAAGACTTATTTGGTTAAAAATCAGGACATGTGCATTTTTCAAGTTCAAAATGTTTTTGTTTAATAAGAATTGACAAAACATCACTTAAGATTCCTAATATCACAGATTAATCAGCAGAAAATAACATTCAGAGTTTTAGAGTTTCAAACAAGATCAGTTGAGTCCTCATCAAGTCTATATATATCTTGTTTCAGATTCAGAATGGCGCCAGTATTGGGCCGCCGAAATGCGTTGTTTTAAGAAAAAACGGTTGAAGCGACTTTGAAACAATATCAAAAACCCTGTATGATCAAAATAATCGATGGTAAATTGTTTTGAATATAATAGGCGTAAAGGAAACAATTTTCTTAATTAAGATTTTTGAATCATTTTAAAAATCAAAACTACCAATAAAAAATGGCTGTCAGGGTTACAAACGTATGATATTAAATTATGCTATAAATATGTTTCAAATTCAAAATTGCGTCGGTAATGAGGTCTGAAAATACCTGCCAAAATTTCGAGTCAAAATGTGTTTTAAATGTCTTGAAATATTCATGACACACGCTAATATAACATCTTGTCAAAGGTTATTTGGAATCGGATAAAATGTACGGTTTTTGAGTGATTGCTTACAAATATGAACAGCTATTGCTATGTGATATATATTCATGAGTTATGTTAAACATTTTCATGATATTTAAAAAGGTTAGTAACCCTTTTGTTGAACCTGCCCTATGTTCAGAGCAATACATTTATATTTATATAAATAGTGCCTCACGTAAGAATGAGACACGTTTTTATTTAACGGTTATTCTTAGATACTATAATCATTCAAATGTTTGATTATTGATGTTTTTAACAGATCAAGTATTTAATGATAATAAGAACTGAATCATACTCATATACGGTATACGTCACATTTACATGTCATAAGGTGACAAAAACAAATGTAAAACACGATGTAAACAGATACAACATGATATTAGATATTAAATCTAGTATGTCAAAATGTAGAGTTCCGTAGAATTGAAAGGAAACGATTGTGTTCAAATGTTAGCTATTATACTTACATCATTATTATAAGTCTGAAATACTGTTAAGGGTTCATATTCTCCATAAATGCATTAATAGCCTCTTGGCTTAGCCTCGTTGATAGCTAATTTGTTTTGTTAACCGCTCATTTCATATCGTAGTCATCGTAACGTTAATCACTTACGACTGCATCGCACCATTGTATTCCTATAATTAAAGCATGCTTAAAATAATACGAACAACTTAAATCAGTAATTTGTATAATTCATTCACTTTTATACTATCATAACAACTTCATAACTCCTAATTAACGTCACACCCTCAACACAATATATACACCCATTGTTTTAGGTTTTCTCTTCACATTAATCGCACTTCACATTTTACAATGAAAAACAAAACAAAACAAAAAAAGCATAAACAAAGTTTCATAAAAACATAAAGGAGAATATTAAGAAGAGTCATTTTTAGAATCGCTACCACAGAATATTATAATAAGAAAACACGTACAAAACATGAAATAACATCTCTAAGTATATTAAACCTGCAACTGAATCTTTCAACAATGGACGATAAAGGTAGCGTTAATGCAAGATACCAAGTATTAGTTTTGATTCATTTAGATACGGTATATTTATGATATTTACATGCTATTTGTAATTTTTCAGTCTGATGGTGAAAGTCTTGTATCAAACAAACTATGGATATTGTTATTAAAGAAACAGGATTTCAAAAACTAAATACTCGGCACATATTTGCACAAAATACAGAGACAACTTTCTCAGAATTTTCGCTGGGGGCTAGATGCCCTGTCATCTCTATACTTTTTACTTATTGAATATTTATTTTTCCGCAGTATTTACGCCAGTTCTATTTCAGGGATACAAATACTAGTAAGCTACAAAATACCTCAAAATGCAGATATTCAATTTGACTGTAAATCATACAAGCTATTCAATACTGTAAAATCAGCAATTTTCTCGACATTTTGAGTTCCTCAATATCACGACTTTACATCTGCCATGAGGCAAAGAAGTACGCAACTGTTCTACATCTAAACTATCTGATAGCTACCATGGCTACACATCTGTAACACTGCAGGCAAACTGAGCCAATTTCCAGTCGAGATTTTTGGTAATTTCTTGATATGGATTATGTGGCTAATCATTTGACTTTTTCCTATTTAATAGTATTTTTAACATTTCATTTACTGGTGATAAACGTGTACCTTTGTACATATTGTATTCAAATGTTTTGGCTTAGCATTATGGTCAGTATGCACAGGACCAAGTTAGTCCTGGACCAAGTTGAATTCGATCCGTTGAAAAATAACACTTGTTTTTGAATTCAATTATTCATCTGTTTTGAAAAAGTTGACATTTGTAAACAAAACTATGTTTTAATTATTTTATTTGTTCTAAAACATACAAATCAATCTTATACTAAATGTTTCTGTAAAAATCTTATAAATTATCACTGGATTTCTCCCAAAATGTATTATTTTTCAAGTCCTGGACTAACTTAATCCTGTTGCCGGATCCCACTTTGTGTATACGGATATATAACGGACAACCCTCGTCTTCCTGAGCCTTTTTTGTAACACGTCTTCCTGAGGAGGTGGGGTTACCACCCCCTGTGATTTTGAAATTGGGACCCCCAAAGTTATATTGTTTGATACTATAGTATAGAGTAGGGTCTCCTCTCTCTCCATTGATACCAAGATCATGAAAATCCGTTGAGGCTTACGTAATTATGACGGCGTCACAAAGTATTTCCGGACCGAAAAAAATCGGGCAAAACTGTTCTAAATGTCCAATTTTCCGGGTTTTTTTGCAAATAAATGAAGGAATTGAACATTCTAACATGTCCTGTAAGTTTCAAGTCCATATGATGCAGATATTTTTCAAAATAACGATTTAAAAATGTCCGAGGTGGCTACCACCCCAATACCCTTGGAGTTTGACGGCCTACCATAACCCCATCTTAGCTGGTAACCCGATTTTTCCCCATCAAAATGACCGCAAAGGATGTTGAAACAATTACCTAAAAGCTCAGGGTCGCTTTATTTTGTGTTATGGTGCAATCGTAAGGACCCCCCCCCCCCCCTTAAGAAGATAAGGGTTAATAATGCATATACTACAAGATGCCCTGTCATTCCTGTCATTTTTTAGAATTTCTACTTATTGAAATTTATCTATACGCAAGTTCTATTTTAGGGATACAAATAAACTACAACAGATCTAAAATGTCAAATATACCAAATACGATATTCAATTTGACTTATCACACAAACTATTCCATACTGTAAAAATGAAGGATCGGTAATTTTCTCGACATTATGAGTTCCTAAATATCCTAACTTTACAATTAAAAGAAGACACGCAGTTGTGTTATGTCTATCCAGACTTATAATAACAACAAGCAAGCATTTTATTTGATTTTCACTGTACCAATACTGATTGATGCAAATCCTTATAAGCTTTACGTCTGCACAAACATTTATGGTCTGCATAAAGTCAATGAAAATTGTATGTTTGTAGTCAAGATATAAAATTATCTTAGCGGAAAAGCTCTAGCTATAATCATGATAATGACTTGGGGTTCAGGTCATAGCACATCAGTCAAGAAGTGCACTTTGAAAAGAGGCAAGAAAAAGATTACCAGCTACATACGAGTATATAGTGAGAAATCGGCTATCACGGTTATATTATGTTATTGGCGCTGATGTATCCATTCTCAGTCGCCATTACTCGAAAATCAACGCCGTAGTCAGGACGCAGACATCACCTCAGTCACCATGATTACCAAAATCGTCATGCGCAGCAGATTTTGTTTTAAACATTTAACTGCTACTCTCCTAAGAATCCCAAAGTGTTATGCGTGTTAATATTGTAAAATTTATGATGCACGCTGATCGGGCATATTTTGATTTTTTTTGATTTGTGATTGTGAAAATGTTTGTATCACTAATTTTTATACGTCATATATTGAGCTCGAAGTACAGCAATGTCAATTAAGAAAAATATTTGTCTTTATCCTCCTACTTAAATTAATGTTTATATAGTACATTGTGTAATATGGTATGTTCCAAAATTATCTTAATGGTAAGAATGTTAATTTAACACATGTAACGGCAATTATGAAGTGATGCTATAGGATTTAGAGGTACGTCAACATGGTCAACATTCAATATACACAACGAACATGATGAAATTGTGAAGTAAATAATGATTGTACAGTGTGTCCCAGAATGAAGTTATCAAGATTTCAACGCTACATAATTCATAAACCAAATTATTTCAGACAATGAAACTTAGTGACAATCATGCCTGATGTCTTGACTTACTGTGGTGCAAAACTGAAGAAAATCAATACATTAGTTTTTTAGAAGTTAGCGTTTGAAGCTCCACAGGAGTTTGGACACTTTTCCCAGTTTTGGTAAGTTGTAAAAATTCAATGGCAACGAAGAACGCCATCTTTACAGATATATAATCATGATAATATTTGTTCAATTATAAGTGTTTTTGTTTTCAAAATTATTTTAACTTAAATCTAGTTCCTTTTCATATGTAAAAATCATTTAATAAATGTTATTATTAGTAACCGTTTAGGAAAATCATTAATCGGGCTCTTTGAAAGCACGCTAAAGGACTGGTACCCTGGTAGCAGTGGTTGTAGGAATATGGTAATTCAAAGTTATCATAACACCTCATTTGTCAATGGAGAAAAAGGTATCATGATTAATCAATATCTGCAAAGTGCAGGTATAATTGAAACGATAGAAACATTTATTTAACATTTCAAAGAGCCAGATATCCTCACCGCACGAATAGCCCATCTTAAAAATGTCAGAAAATATAAAGCTGATGGTATAAGATGGCAGAAGGAACTGCAAAAAAGAAACATGTGGACGCCAAGGTAGAAGCCGAGTTAACATTCAGCTGAACCTTTATAAAGACTCCCAAGGCATCATTAGGAGAAGCAACATGTGAAAAAAAACCAGAAATGTTGGTAAAAGATGACATCCTTCCTCGCATACTTCCGCTGAAAATTACCACTGGATTTTTACGACCTCTCCAAACTGGGAAAAGTATCCAAACTCCTCTGGAGCTTCAAACGCTCACTTGTAGAAAATTAATCAATGGATTTTCTTCATTTTTGCTACAAAGTATGTGTAGACATAATGCAAAATTGTCAACAACTTCCATTGTCTGGAACAATTTAGTTTTTGAAATATGCGGCATTGAAATCTTGATAACTTCATTCTTGGACACACTGTAGAGTACTTTTAAAAGAATAAAAGAGTTATTGTTACAACTATTCTTTACAATAATCTGCATTCCAATGGAGGAGGTGAATAAACAAATGACTAATATGACTAATGTAGATAAATGTTTAATTTGGTCGCAGACAAAATCAAGTAAGAATGTACTTTTTACTGTCTTTTAGTAGCAGATAGCTTCATCAGTGTCTATAGAATTGCTTTCCATGAAGGTCCCCCCTGTCTCTTTCCAATACATTGCTATGTATCTAATTATTGTCCTTCCGTGAGTAAAAGAGGGATATAAATATTTGAAATAATATTTTATTTAATGTCTTGTGTACCCTTTTATCATGTTATGTATTTTATCATTGTTTTACTATGTTTGGCCTTACTATTGGTTTATTTCACTGACACGTCTGATACTGTGAAACATAATATCAGACCAGTGAAATGTATATCGATTGGTTCAATTTTAAGACATCCAGATACATTTCGATTTGCTAACGTCAATACGTTTTTGTTGTCCCAAACGTGGTTCAGTCGTGTGTCGGCAAGAATATGATATGTTTACCAAGAGCTTGGGGATAGCTGGTACGGGGCCCGGCTCGGGATTGAGGTAGATAGAGTAGATCCACACGCATTCATTACAGCGTATCACTGCCCAGAGCGAGAAAGGCGGATTACATCCACGTTTCCCATTATAACTGTTATAATGTCGATATCATCATGCTCATCATGCTATTTCAGAAGCGCAGATGACTATTATTAACATTTAACATTGTTTAAATAATGGTACGAGCATTTCGGATCACATACGCAATGCACTCTACTAATTGGAATTATCGGAAAAATCTCAAAGTAAAAGTCATCTGCTGAAGACATATGGGTTTGACTTTTTGATAACATCGTAAGAGCTTGATGAATATTCAAACATTTGCACAATTGTTTTCTTGATTACCAAGACACTGCAAATGCTGTTGAAATATCGTTATCTATAAATGACTTGAATATTTTTTGTTTTACCTTTATGCATTAAACTTGTAATAATATGAATACACTGCAACAATGGTGCGTTTGGGCTTGCGTTTTTTTTTAAATATAATTAAGTATATTTTTACCCAGGTGTGTAAATCGTCCTTACTCAAGGTTGAGCAAAGTTTATACAACAAAATGAGCGGATAAAGCAATTATTAGTACGTAAGACATGTCTTGGCGATAGACCAGTTTTCAGCAATAGAATAATTTAATAGAAAGAGACATATCTTTCTGAAAATGACTTCAACACACACGTTTTCAGTAAGGATATCTTTTCAACCATGCATATATCGGGAAAAAATATTAGATTAACCCTTTCACTGCTTACAAGAAGCTCACTCCTCAAGTTGTCCACACACTGCGGAGACGCATGTTATTTGCTGGGCATGATGTAGCCGTGTCTCATTATATTGCGGGAAGCCAGGAGGAAATCAACGATTATTCTATTTTTCTATCATTTGGATTCTGGATTACTTTATTCTTTAGAATCAATGGCATAAGATAATTGTAAAACCCGCGCTTTTGACAAACGTGTAACAGCCGGTCGTATATACAGAAGATGAATTTTACATATAAAAATCGCTCACCATCATTTTCATATATCTTCCGTCAATTTGGTAATAAAATTTGCGATCGCTCGAGGGTTTCAGCTTGTTATTAAATATGCAAATCGTTATTGACGCATCTCGACTCGGCAAAATGGACTTAACTATATATAGTGATACTAAAATATCATCTATATATAAACTTACGCATCCATATATTGAAAATACGCTAAATTACATTAGAAGTCGTGTTTTATTGCCGTATGTTAACTGCAGTTATCATCATGACTATAATAATGTTATAAATTTGCTGTACTACGGGGTAAATAAACATGGTACGAACACCGTTGTCATTCGTTGTAGAATATCATGAATCTGTTCTCCAAAGCCTCATACAATTTTTCCTCCCTTTTTTAAATAAAACACAGAGTCGTTAAAAGGGTGAGACTATATCATTTCTTGAACAGAATGTGTATTTAAACATGCTTGACAAACGTTTCCAGAGATCTGGGCCCATATTCATTAAACACCGCTAACTCTAGTTAGCTGCTAAACTCTTTGTCTACCTTTCAAATTTCAACAAGAAGACAAAGAGTAAGTTAGCAGCCAACTAGAGTAAACAGTGTTTCATAAATATGAGCACTGGAACATATAGACATGGGATAAAGAAAAATATCGATATACATTAATAGAAATCTGACATTCTCATCATACGCGCGATTTCATAATTTGTGGGTTAGAGTTGGGTATTGCTAGAACCTTATGCAAATGCATTTCAGGGCCAAGTTCAACACAACTCCTACAATTGGTTCAAGTGCAATTTGAAGAAGATACGAGACCCCTTTTTGCTGCGTTCTCGCCCAATGACCCCCTTTTTCAATGAACCGTTACTAAATGACCCGGTTTTTTTTAAGTCCAACCTTATACCCTCTTTTAATGATGTCTCTCATTCATTGTCTGGTTTTTTGAGAATGAACCTACCCCTCTTTTGCTCAATTTGTTGATTATATGTTCACTGCTTACAACATTTTGAAAATGAGCGATTTCTTAAATTTCAAAATTGAACTTGCTTTATTCAAGGACACCGAACATTGCCGAATGACCCCATTCGTTACAACCATTAGTTCCGAATGATCCAGTTTAACCACCCTCTTCACCGAATGACCCCTAATTTTTGTCACCTATTGCACCTATATTTTGAAAGCCGGAGACACTAATGAGAGTATACTGAGAGTGCATTATTCTTCATATTATTATCCATACTAATGCTAATACATTGATGTTGTAATGAAGATGAACTATATTCATGCTATCTGTAAAAACCATGCAATCTACCAGACGAATCTGCCGACCTTTATTCCAACATGATAGCACATAATTATCGACAGACAATAAAAGCATGATAGCCTGACCTGCACGCCGGCATGTAAACTGAAACACAAAATGGATTTACCCTATCCGCTCTCCATGTCTCAACTACTATAGTACCAGCCTTTTCGTGTAGTCATGTCTGTAGTTATTTTCAACATTCAACATCCCATTTTCCCATTTTGACATGCATGTACTTATTAATATTTCAACATAGGAATGTGTAAACACAATTCTCTTCTCAGAGGAAAAGCATGAAAGCTCTTAAATCATAGATTATTCAGACAAAATACGTACCACTTTATTGTATTTGCCGTTGCGCAATTCCGTCACGAACACGGGAATATAATATCAACCTGTTTAATGCGGAGTTCCCTTATGATTTACTCATTAACACCGTATACATTTTTATGTCTAGGCTCTAAGCAGTTTTTGTGGAAAATAAAATGAATTATGGATATGAAAAAATACGTTGAAAAAATAAAGCTACTCAATTGCGTTTCTGAATTTATCCCTATGTTTCTATCCAATTTGTCCAGTAAATGTTAATGTATTTTGAACAGAGGAGATTTAATGTTTATCCGATCTGAAGCGACCAAAGGAGGGATCAAACGTTAACGATCTTGTGAAGCTTTACTATTTACAGATTTACTATGTTCCAGCTCTACAGTGTTTCATTGAATACCTGTATTTTCAATCTTGATTGTTATTTGTTTGAAATCAACCAGCCTGGTTTAATACGGACCTTTACTTTTAATAATATAGGTCTAATAATATGCCTTTATTAAAGGTAAAGGTCCGTATTAAACTAGGCTGGTTGATTTCAAACAACCAATTCAGGGAATACTGAAACTCTTGTGATAGCATAAGAGAGCCTGTGAGATGCTGTGGGTATTATTAATTTGATTGATTGATTTGATTAATCAAGATTGACACAACACCTTTTACCTCAATCAACATAATGAAGATGGTTAAAACAAAACGAACAAGCTGCGATGCACACTCACAGTAATCTCGGGTTTTATGTGCTAGCTTATCATTAGTATTTTAAATGCTGCCTATGTGTTAACGATGATTAATTAGACATGCCTTAACCTGAAGGTTGTTTCATACATTTGCTATTAATATGCGCAAAACAGAAAAGACGGGATAGCAAAATTCAATGTCATCCCCATAATGATGCTGAAAAATGTGTGAATGTCATAATTTTCTAATTTTGTTTAAATAATTTCTTTCAAGTCCCACGATGTATTAGAGCGACATGATAATCTCACTGGTAAGTTTGATAATCCGCAATAGCCATATATAACACGTACTGAAACATCTTTTTTTTTAATTGTTCTTCTTCTTGACTGCAGTCTGCAGTTTAGCTTTTTGCGAACATCTGATGCCATATTTTAAAACTATGAAATGCAATTTTCTATATGCATGGGTTATTCAGCTGACAGTGTGTCAACACACACCACCACACACAAAAAGACAGCATGACTGAACGTCTAAAACCATTGGTAAATATATACTTAGTACTAGGATGACGGTAATCATAATAATGTTTAATTTCTGGCCGTGTTTACACTTTTCCAAGCCGGGCTGTCATGATATCATCAATTTAATATGCTTACATGTCTGATAAACGAGGGTTGATAGAGAAAAGTCTTAATTCAAGGTTGTAACATGTGTGATATCCAACACAAGCGAATATTTTTATTCAATCTATTTATATTACCTATAAGAGACGTACTAGACAACTAGCTGAGCTTCCACCATGTCAGGGAAGATATTATTAGCCTTCCCACTGCTGTACACTATTTGCGCACGTGTCTCCCGGGGATCGAGTGTAATTTAGCGGACGTTGCAGCTGGAATGAGGACGTTGGTTATGCCTTGTGGGGCACTGTCGTTTAAGCAGTGTTGGGTCATTTTTATTTGCAAAATTGAACTGTAACTGATTTTGCATAAATTATTATCAGTAGTTACAAAGAGCATGGCTGGGAAAATGATTCCCGCTCTTTGGCGTTTAGTATACCTCTTTATTTATGTATAGTTTGTAGATTTTTTCATTCAGAATTGATCTCATTGTGCAAGTTTTACAATGGTGTAATTTATTATTCCTGATGATCAATGTTGTTCTATATTTTTCACATGATGAACATTTTACCATTGTGTTAAACGTCACCATCATCTCAGCATGAAAAGATCTAATTTATTGAAATTTATATTACAATGATAATTTCATGATATTGGAAATGCTAAACATCAGTAAGCACTTCAAAATCCAGATGTAACAAGTAAAATAACAAAAACATTACTTTGCAACATATCGCCGAGACCAACTTTCTGTGTGTTTTCAGGACAAGAGAGAATATTAAAATTCTGTTTTTAATGAAGAATGTTTAACCTTTAGAGGTTAAGAAGATTTTTAAACTAAAAGTTTCTTTAAAATGTTTTGATTTTCAAATTAAACGTCATTGTAAAAACAATATCAGATATAATAGTACAATCTTCAATCACTACCACCTATAACGAATTCGACAAACCGTTGCAAATGATTAATATTAAGGTTTTCCTGGACGATTTCAGCAAGTGTGCACATCAATTTGTAATGGATGCATTCAATTTCGTGCGAAATCGAATGAACATTCACAATCCCCATTTCAATTTAGCAATTAACCATTCTATTTCCAAAACCCAACTTTCCAACGATAAAAATCAGTGTACGATTTCGCGAATGTGCATTTAATTTCATGTATTGAAAGATCATTTTCGCGCGAATTCGAATGCACGTTCCCAATCAACGTTTCCTCTTCATTTATAATTAATCTATTTCGCAAAATGAACAGCCGATTGCGCGTGTATATTAAGGTTTGCCCAAGCATGGTAATTCATTGACTTTTAACAAAAGTTTTAACTAACCAAGGTGCTCTAGTCTTTTGAATATTGCCAAGTTCTGTATAAAATGAGGTATAAAAGCTTAATGTGCTTTTAAAATCGTCCATTCTTTGCCCATCATTTGCCACGATAGCATCATCTAGTCCAAATTTGAACGCTATACGTTTAACACATCAACTCTCCCTATCCAATTATGGCTGCCATCCGAGGAAGGTACAGGCGAATTCCGGACATTGACAGAAATCGCCTGATTGATGCCTTTGAGCTGTTGAGGCTGAAGACACAGACTATTTGGAGGTTGCTGATACTCTAGGTATCAAGCATTCGACGGCAAGATCTATCATTGGCTTATATCTGCGAGACGGGCGCCGCAACAAGCTACCTAAAGGAGGACCAATCAACCGGAAGGTTGACGACGAAATGAGAGATATCCTTCAGGGGTACCTAGATGACAACCCCCTGATGACTTTAGGTCAACTCAATGCCCAATTGGGAGCTGACCTCCCCAATAAACCGGTCGTGTCTAGTAGCACCATCGCTAGAACTCTGGATGGCATGCTGATGACAATCAAGTTAGCGGAAGATGTGCCTGAGCAAAGGAACGAGCAACGCATATTGGACGCACGAGTTGATTTTGCCAACTGGTTCTTACAGAATGGTGTCATCGCACACACTGTATATATTGACGAGACAGGCTATAGCATATGGACACGCAGGTCCTATGGTCGCCCTCCTCGTGGAGAGCCAGCGAGACGAGTTGTCAATGGACAGAGAGGAAAACAAGTCAACGTCACCTTTGCCATTTCTGGTTTGGATTAGTGGCGCATAAGATACAATCAGAGACTATCACCAGAGAGACATTTGAGGAGATCTTGGCAACAACTGTTCACGAATGTGGCAGAATGTTCCCTGCAGGCGATCAGATATTTTTAATATACGACAACGCCCGTCCTCATGTCCGAGCCCAACTACCCCCTAATGCTGGCAATATTACAATCAGGATTTTGCCCCCTACTCACCATTTCTCAACCCAACAGAAATGGCCCATTCAGCTTTCAAGGCAGGAGTGAAGCGCATGCTTGGTCTACCCCAATGGCAGCAGAGATTTGGAGACCAAGCCGCACGAGCCCAGGCTGGCGTCAACCTCCCAGTCTGGAGATCTCGCCTTCTGCAGCAGGTGGCTGCACTTAACGTTAGAGAAGTGACACCTGCAAAGTGCACAGCATGGTACAATCACTCACAGACGTACTTGCCGAGATGCATTGGTCGCCAGAACATTGACGGTTAAGAAATGCAGAAACAATGGAAGACTATAAAGTACAGTAGAACAAGTTAAGACACCCTTTTAAATTAACATGATTAACACAAAACCAATGTAAACACAAATGTTCATAATAGCACAAACTTCATTGGAAAACCCTGATTGATAAGACAAACTGAAATGTTTTACCCCATAGTTTCTGTGTTAAAAAGGTTCCACTGTACAAAATATAGTCACAAACCATCAAAAAAAACCTGCAGTCAGAACTGAAGTCCCTTACATGTTTCATTGACTATATATAATGTCATTAAAGAAATAAAAAGAAAAAAGAATAAAATAAAAAGAACAAGAAAACAAAGAATATATATAACAAAACAATCATAGGCAGGCGTATTAAAAGGCCTACAATACAATGCTATATATATAGGCATGGTTATGTAGGCATAATAAAGGTCTATGATACAATGTATATTACCGGATTTGTGACAATTTTTTGAAATTTATCTATACAATCCTAAAATTTAAGAATGAAACAAAAATATCAATTTGGCTTGACATAAACTAAATATATATGGAATAAAAACTGACACCATGATTTGTATAGCCATAGCTATATATATACGGTCTTTTTGTGAAATTTAATTCAGTATTTGCAGATTTGAATCATGACAAATGAAAACGAATATTCAATTTGGTTGTATCATAATGACGAGTAGATTCGCTCCGAAATAGAGTGCACATTCCTAATAATTGGCCACACATTTCGTCAAACAGAGTGCTTAATCACGTATTTGTAATCGGTTAAATGAATCACGATGTGCATTAATGTTTTCGACTTTTGATAAACTAAATTGAATGCAAAGTTAGCGAAATTGAAAGTTAGATATCACGTCGTTTTAAAAATCAGCGCGAAATTGAATGGTTGTTTTACCAATTGATGTGCATATTTGCTGAAATCGTCCGGGAAAACCTATAGTAGTTGCTTTGTGAAATGCTAGAATTTCATAAATTTGGATTGGTATAAAGGATGCGGGTAAATGGGTGAATTGCATGATTTGATTAGGTTGTAGATCCACACAAACTACATACATATATACAGCTTGTCCCAATATTAATACAACGAGCAAATAGAAAATATTAAAAATATTTGCCAAAAGATTAAATCATAGTAATATATGTTTTTCAAAAGTGGAGTAATTACTCTACAACATGCTTTTTGTCCCGTTTCATTTTACCACTCCAGTCCAAAGATATGAAGAATTTAAGAAGCCCTTTAAATCTACTTTGGTCTGATTTGTAAGTTTAGACTTCCAGCTAAAGAAATGCAAACTTGAAATGAAGAGAATTCTGCAATCAACTGGAGGGCAATCAATCCAAACCAATCTTACCTTACCTGACCTGTACCTAACATTAAGTGATATTTAAGTTCGTTTTTAACTTAAATAGGTCAATATTTTCAATTAAAGTACGGATCTTCCTGATTATCTCATATTCCTTGAATCTGTTACTTCTGGTGCGACCATCGGGTACTTTAGGACACAATTTCTACCAAAAGAGTCGAAAAAAGGATTCTAATGAAAGGTGTCAACCAATAGAGTTGTTACCCGAAATCACGCAAAAACCGAAGACAAAGGAGTTTAAGAACTTAAACTTAAACTTTAAGTTTACTCAAAGGTAAAACTTTACAGATTAACAAATCAGGCCATCAATATTTTTTTGGTCTTCACAAAATGCGCCATAACTTTTGATTCAAAGATCCAAATTAAACAAAACAAAAATCCTGTAAAAGCCAATGGTCTACTCTATAATATTATTGTATCGTTTGCTTACCATTGTGCTATGTTCTCTCAAAATAAAAGTTCATAGTCCGTTGCGTTTTTATCGGGACGACCTGTACATCATCAAATGTAATTTTGATTCTTTTAAGTACGTATTACGTTACGAAACATGTGTGATGCATGAGAAATTAACAAATGAATAAAATATGAAACAGGACAGAGGGGAAACAAAAACACTCGACTTCATTACGTTTATATCAGATCAACATATCACTGAAGCAATACAAACACTGCATTTAATATTATTCATGTTCCATATTCTGAATGTTCTACATACATTTTACATACGTTTTAAGTCATTCGTGTAACATTGATATAGCATTAATTTTTCGTATTGCTTGTTGCATATATTGAATGATTTAAACCACTTAATAGATTTACAAAGTATTCTATATATAATGCTACTGAATTACATTAATTTGAATTGGTATCAGTGATAGGAAACATATACATCTGGGTCAATAGATTGATTAAATTATCAAATTAGGCTGGAGGGTGTTGATTAGCTGAAACTTGAGGTTGTTATTCATGTTTTTAAATTGGTTGCACACTAACTACACTATCTTGTATTCATAGAATGCAAGAAATCGTGATGAAAACTAATTTGTCAGTCTGTTTGGTGTGAAGAATATCCACTAGTAGCCTTCATCATTGATCATATAAATAATACATGATATAGTACCATCTAATTGAAATTTACCAAAATCATGTTTCCAATAATATTACTCAACATTTTATAAATTCAATTCACTGGGAACCATTTTGTGTTGAGTGTAAAATACTATATTTATACATGTATACACCTCTTTCGACCTTTAAATAATAAAGTCCTGCAATCATGATAATTAATACATCCTAGGAATTTGAATAGGGAGGTTAAAGCGTAGAATTCAGTTCGACGTATGTAGTAATGTCGTATACTAAGGGGCTAGTATTAAAGGGAAACAAAATGCCTTAACCTTATGTATGATGTTTCTTCATTATGAACAACTCAACATTTATCGTTAATTTCAATTCAACAACTCACCATGTCTCTTTTTACAGAAGCGTACCGTTGTTGATTTGTGATGAACCCACAGTTGTATACAAATCAGTGCGTTACGTACAGCATAGACCTTTTCAAAACACGACTATCCGAGAATTTCCGAAGCTGATTTTACACTTTCCGGCAATTGCCGAAAGAAAAAGTGACCGTCTTCAACACAATAACCAGAATGTTAAGTTCTCGTACTCGTTAATTGGTTGCGTACGAATTCGAACTTGGAATTAGCATCAGCACTACAGAGTCACTTTCACTTTGATCGCCTGATGCAATTTCAAATCTTAAGCTTAATCAGCGCAGATCAGCCGATTTCAAATGGAAATTTCACTCTTTGTGTCGGTGAGCTTAAGGTACCATCGGCAAAAAATTGTTCAGAATGAGTGTATCTAATATTTTATGGGTCTGGTTCTATTTATTTTTCACTATTATTGCACTGAAATGCGAGTGATTTTTCGGACCTTTTTGTTGACAAAATCGTGCATACTAATGAGCTTATACGTGATTGGTTGAAAAAATGGCCATGTGATCAATGGATCCGGAGATTTCCGAATGGATTTTGAAAAGGTCTATCGTGTTCACGTATGTGCGTTTACGCGATACACATAAGACGGCGCATTGTTCATCGCGCGTCGGGAATTGAGTACGTGCAAAGCCCGGTGCTTGGGAACATTTGACAACAGCAAAGCAGCAATAAAAGTAGCATTTTGCATCAGATTTTGTTATACCTAAACAATTAAAATTTAATAACATTCCATACGATTTCAGAAAGATTTTCGTTTTTGAAATGTATTCAATTTCAAACATGCTACAAAGAGAGTTGTGCATCCAAAATCAACAATCCGTCGGTGCATTTTTTAACATGCTCTGTGACAAAGCTACAAATGCACACTGAGACACATGAATGCATCGTTGCTGATTTGTGATGAAAAACTCTGTAGCGTGTTTAATACCTGAATAATACATCTAACATATATTTGAAACAAACAGCATCTACATAATGATGAAAATAAAATCTTTTTCAGATTTATTGAAATTATTTGTTAAGTATAAATGGTTTGACTAGAGATTTCGAGATTTCAGTATTGTAGAAATAGATCTCAATCATTCACTACATTCACTAAGTATATGCACTGCTGTTTGAAAGGGACATTTATTCATTTTTAACCAAAATTTCATATTTTACTTCACAAAAATTTGTAAAAACAGTACAGTTTCTGTCATTATGAATCCTGTTATTTCAGGACTTTCTCCCCAAAATTGTATATTAATCTGATAAAGATTCCAATATCTTAAACAAGTTCTATTTTAAGCATTATGTAGAACAATCCACCACATATCTCATAATGTCAAAGATACAGAAGTCGATATTCAATTTTGAGTGCCTTTAACCTATTCCATATTTCAAAATGAAGGATCAGTAATTTTCTCCTTTTTGACCTCCACCATATCCCGATTTAACATCCGCTATAAGGCAAAGAAGTACGCGACTGTTTTATCTCTACCCAGGCTATCTACACGGATGAATGCACCTGAAAAGACTCGAGTGTTCTAACGACTTTCTTCCCTGATTGTAGCTACCATGGCTACACATCTGTATAACACTGCGGGCAA
Organism: Ophiothrix spiculata; assembly: GCA_000969725.1. Classification (NCBI taxonomy): domain Eukaryota; kingdom Metazoa; phylum Echinodermata; class Ophiuroidea; order Amphilepidida; family Ophiotrichidae; genus Ophiothrix; species Ophiothrix spiculata. Next base: position 17,813 of record JXSR01S043262.1, on the reverse strand, counting down.
GCTGGGCCAATTTCCACTGACTCGATATTTTGTGCTGTTCCTGTGCCAATCCATGGTGTACGAAGCTTTTTATTGTTGTCAATTATTTGACAAGTTGAAATATAGAAATGCATGTTTACCCCTCAATGTATGTGTGAGCATTTATAGTTCAAGAAACTTAATTTTGACGTGGAAAAAGTTGCTATCAAGGTGGGTTTTTTTCATATTTCAATCATGGGGGTCTTCAAAACCATGTTTTGTACACTATGAAATGTGGCCAACCTCTATACCTATTTTTGGCTTTAAAGACACCCAACAGTATACCAATTTTGATAGAAAAGGACCCTATTGTTCTCAAAGCAAATCTCCCAAAATACATTAAAGTTTTACAAATTGGACGCGTTCAACTGTGTCAAAAACGACAAAAGCTACCCCATGATTATTCCAAAATCAACCCTAAAGGCAGGTACACTGTAAAAAAAGTTGGGTTAAAAAGGGAACATGGTTGGCAGGTTGGGTAAAATTTTACACAATGTTGGGTAAAATTTGACACAATGTTGGGTAAAACATGCACCATTTAGCCAAGATTGTGTACAAAATAAACCAACATTGTGCAAACTTTAACCCAACCTGCCAACCATGTTCCCTTTTTAACCCAACTTTTTTCAGAGTGTACACAATCTTCATAAATGTATACCTTGTCCACTGTGAGTACCCGACACCGGTTCATTTCTTTATCTAAAATGACATTCTAAAAATCCATTAAACTCCGAACTGCGGGAATAGGAACATTAACATTAAAACAAAATGGCCTCCATTTTTGCCATATATGGTAAACAGGTAAAAGGGAAGCAATATGTTTTATGCAAAAATTTGTATTTCACATATGTTTAGATTTGAGACTTGAAGGCGTTTTGGTATCTACGTATGTATTAGCAAAGGCGATCACAGGTGTCTATGCTTAGACATTATGATTAAAAATTATATTAATATGATGGATTATACTTAATTTGATTTTAATAACCATAATATCTTTTAATAACTTTGTTTGTTTTTTGCATTATAAACAATATTAAAGACATCATTTATGGGTTAATCAAACATGCACTTCACTGCCATCAAGTTAATTTTACTAGCACATCAGATTAGAGCTGCCACATTATTGACAGAAGTACAAAATTGATATGTACATAAAGCTAGCAGCTGCATGCAAGCATTCACTGTATTTGTACAATATAGCAAAAGCTTTAGCATCTGCAAAATAACAGCATTGGAAATTTAATATTTTAATAACGATTATGAGGTGCAAATTATCTTAGGAGAAGGTATAGCTTTAATGGAGTTCAGGTCAATTCATACTTAGAGAAGTGCACTTAAAACAAACAAGAAAAGGTTAACCAGCTACGCATATTAGGTACATGATGTATGAGGCAAAGAATCGGCTATCACAGCTACATTTTGGCGCTGGTGTATTTATTTTTAATCGCCATTGCTTGAAATGTAACGAGGTATCAGCATTATCTTCTCTCCTCTGTGAAGCAAAACCCGTCATGCGCAGTAGATTTTTAAACCTTTTAACTGCTACATTCCTAAGCATCACAAAAATCTGTTGAAACATCCATAACTGCACAGGGTACACACTTTGTTTGTTTGATTTTTGCTATTATGGCGGGTTTTTTTAACACTGATTTGTTTATTTTTTATTAACCATTAATCGGGCTTGAGATATTTCAAAGCAAATATAAAGTCAACTGAAAATAACATTAGCGCTTTACATTTTCGAATACACCCTTATGATATCATAATGATATACATTTTCTCATTGTTCATACTATCATATGACAAGTAACGTACCATGCATCCTTTTATTTTACTGACTTGTCTTTATGAAACAAAACATCAGACAAAACCGAAATCCATTGATTGGGTCAATTTAAGTCATGCAATCACTTTCCGATTTGAAACTTCATATACGTTTTTTATGCAAAACTAGATTCATTCGTGTATCGGCAAGAATATGATATGTTTATCAATAGATTGGGGATAGCTGGTACGGGGCCCGGCTTGGGGAAGATCGCGATGGATTGACATGATTGAGAGTAGATACCAGTTCCATACGCATTCATTACAGTGATATCGTTGCCCACAGCGAGAAGGGTGGATTATATCCACATTTCTTTGCTATTTCAGAAGCACAGACATGACAGATGACTACGATACAGTTAATGGAACGAGCACTTTAAACACATTCAAACGCCACAATAGAGTAAGTTATATAAAACTCAGCTGCCTACGACATATGGATTTGAAAATATTTGATAACATGGTGAGATCTGGATGGCAAGATTTTCTGACATTTGCAAAATCATTACCCGATTACCAAGAAAATGTACATTGTTCATGCATTTCATCCCAAACCAATCTGTGCAGAATATTGACATTTGGTCTCCACTCAATGATGTTTAAATGTCATCAGCAACAATTAGTCCAATGACTTGGATTTATAAGTACTTTTTTACATCATAAACTTGTAAGTAAAAATATAAAATATTGTCGTTACGGACGCGGTTTTCCTGCTCGCGGTTAAGTAAACTGTTCATATGCAACATTGAGCATGCAATGCTTGCTCAACAAAATCAGGCATGAGTTGATTTGACAGGTTAGAGCAGAAAGAACTGTAGTGCGTCTTATGAAAGGCATATCTTGGGGAAAGACTTGCCTTCCACTGTAGGAAAATGCAAAAGAACATTTTTTCCGGCAGAACAAGGAATGTTCCTTTTTTCCAATTCAATATTTCACTCATTTTCAAGACCGCTTTAATTTCACCTCGATGACAGAAACTACTAAATGAACACGGGTCTCAAAATGGCTTCGAGTTTGACAAAACTGAAGTGACGTGTCTTGTGGCATTAAAATTGAAACGTGAAATTTGAACATGTCTTGCATAGAGACATGGCATTGTGTATACAGATACAGTATATGTCTAAAACTGGCTTTACCTGAAGTTGTTTTACCAAGACGCCATATTATTGGTTACAGCTATTCCGTAACGCTGCATTACCCCTTCATTGCTTAACCCTTATTCTCTAAAGTTTTTTCCCCGCTTCATAAAAACACAAAAGCAACCGTAAAGATATATCTTTACCCAGGTCTAGACTAATGTATAGTCTGCAAGATATGTCAAGCATCTTACAGACCTTCTTACTTTAAAAAAAATGCGCTGTATGTAGACAACTTAATTATGCTGACATATGATATATATGATATCTTTCAACTTATGAAATGTCATAAATGATTTATACAGCTGGCTGTTTGTCAACACCCAAAATGAAAAAGACAACGTTACTGTAAGTCTAAGACCACATGATATCAAATTTCTTGTGTTTATACATTTCAAAACAATTCGTAGAACAAAGTTGTAATTTTCAAAAGAAGCAAATATATATTTTTTTCAATCCTATGAGACAACTAACTGAGCTTCCACCATGTCGAGGAAGATATTATTAGCCTTTCCACTGCTGTACACTATTTGCGCAAGTGTCTCCCGGGATCGAGTGTAATTTAGCGGGCATTGCAGCTGGAATGATAACGTTGGTTATGCCTTTTGGGGCACTGTGGCTTAAACAGCTCACTCCTAGCCGTGTTTATTTGCAAAATTGAACTGAAACTTATTCAGCATAAATTATCAACGTTACAGAGAGCATGGCTAAGAATGCAAACATTTTTTATGTTTTTCGCCAAAACGAGTGTCAGACTACATGTGTAATTCTAGATCCGCATTGGTCGACATGATCACGATGTGCTTATTATGTCATACCATACACGATGTTTTCTTGTGGTTTTTTTAGAATTTATAATACAAATAAACGATATACCGCAAAATTCAAACCGTGTTTTGACGTTACCTCGAGTTAATATTATTTGCCATCGTATTATCACGTCTATATGGACACAATATTATAAAAATAACATCAACTAATTTGTATCCTTTAATATTAAGGAGCACATATTTTTGTCGACGGTGGCGTTTTCGTACCTATCAGCATTAATTACTTGCCATGTTCACTGTTGTTTGGTACCATTGAGAAATGATTTTCTCCCTTAAAATTTACTTCAAGTACTTGTTTGCATAGCACTTATAGTGTTAAGATACTGCAATTGTCACTTCGACATTAAGCTTTATGGTGCGTCAGGTTTAGTCATTCTTAAGATAGTTTTAGTGCAATGCCTTACGAGCGCATCTACCCTGATAACTCTGTTTCACGAACATTGACATTCAGTATGACTAGTGCATCACTGACAAGTTGACGAACAGACACAAACGCAGTCATTCTGTCAGTTTTCCAATATTTGGTATAGCCAGAAAGCAGGTGATCTGAGGAGTATTTGTTAACATATTGACGCCTTGAATGACTGAGAATACCGCCATGTCATTGTCAGCCTTGGCACCTGAAGCAATACTTCACGCTATAGAAGTGTCTTGCCCTGCACGAGTGTGTAACATTGTGTTTTGTATATAATGAGAATTGATCCGCTCTTTTCTGAGGAGCATTATACTTATTGGCAGAACAGATTTCAGATGTGTAATTTTTGTCAAGAAAGAATTCTTAATGGCCAAGGATAACCAACGGAAGCCTCTGATGAAACTTATTTCCATTGAGGTCCAAAACTTTTCTTTTTCAGATCAGATTTAGATGCAGGAGGAAAACTAGAGAACCTCGAGAAGAACCTGCAGAAGCAGGCATGGACTGAAACCAAATGCACATAAAGTCCGGGACCGGGGATCGAACCCAGGACTCATTGGTGCAAAGCGCTTCCCCTTAATTGCATAATGGACACCAGGTGTTTGAGCCATCTGGATATGAGTATGAAACTCTTGCCACAGGTAATGTTTCTCAAAAGAACTAAAATAAAGAAAAAAAATGAAAATCGGACAAACCGTTTCAAAATGGCGGCCAAAACAAATTTGCCGTGGCGTGTCAAAATTTTCCCGCCAAAAATTTGAAAACTCACTTCCAAATGGAATTTATCCAAAAAAAAAAGGCTCATATTTGCAGTATGTAAGTACAAATACATTCCTGAAATAAAATTTGAAAAAAGTTGTTCGGTAACGAATTTATTGTCAAAACAAATTCGAAGAGCACCCTCGAAAATGCTTATTTATGCTAATTAGCATGGGAAGGTTGGTTCGATTTGAATTTGTTTGCCACCAAGTGAAGGGTATTGTAAAGTTAAACAATTACATAGAAGGGCGATGAAAAATTACTTTCCGTATCACAATCACCGATAAAGTTAAGATAAAAGCGTATTAAACTAGATACCCGATTCACCTTTTCAAATTTAAGTATAAATGGCTCATTTTGTAAGTATACTTGGGGACAACAGTTAAATAAAACAACATTGGGAAACTAACTAATTTCAGATCATTTCAAAACGAATTGAAGTCACTTGTGGTATCAAATTTTGTAACATCATTAATAGGGCAAAATGGTATATCTCAGTCATGTCTGTAAGCCAGAAAAACATCACTAAAGGCAAGCAAAAACTGGTACCGTTCAAGGTACACAATGCTGTATGTTAAGCAGTCTGTAAGCAGAGGAAATGTTAATATTTTTTTAAATAATACTATAGTATTGTATTTTATCACATAATTTTACTTCCCATGCAGTCACGTTGTAAAATTGTCTCAATTATTTGCTTTCCTTGTATTATGTGTATCGTGTGCGTCGACAATAATAACAAATGTTAGTACGTGTTTAGATTTTTCTCAAAGATCCGGAAGTACAGGCAAAGAATATCCAACAGTATTGTCTTTTGCTTGCGCTGGAAATTAAAGAGAAGTTACCATGGCTTTAAAGGTTGATTAACAATCGAGTTGAAACGTGTCGTCTGCGGACTAATGCGGCCATTCTATGCACTCTTTATATCAGTTTCATATTGCTTTGAGCATGCTGAGCAAGAATCATACAGCCGAGTTGCTAGTTGTTTGTTGACTTCCGGGGTTGACTTTCACGTAAAATGTAAGGGAATATATTTCAAAAGAAATGATAATTTTACGTGAAAATAATCCGCTAAAACTCCAATTAGAATAATAATTTTAAAAAAATCATACAGTGGCAAATATTCCAAATGAAAATTGTTATCATTGGAGAAATATGAAGTGATGAGCAAATCATTTGATCAAAATAAAATCCAAGGCACCCGTCAAGGCCAGATTACAGATTACAATGAACAGACCAAGTTAATTGATTGAAAACATTTACCAAAGAAAGTAATGTACTATGAATTATCAAAATACTACAGATGAATAATCATTGCTAAATGTGCCGTGTGTAAAAAATATTTCACGATTATGAACATTTTAGTGTTAAACCATTTAACACCATGGCAAAAATGTTACACCATGAGAAAAAATAAAAATAAAAATGAAAATTTAACAAAGTGGTGAAAATTTAATACCATGAGAAAAATTCCGGCTTAAAATGACTCCAAAAATGACGAAGTCTATCTAGCCCTTAGACTGCATAATAATGGATATAATTTGAAGCTTCCCACTTGTTATCGTTGTAACAATATGTTGCATTCGCCAGCTCTAGATAATAATACACCCACGCAAATAACAATATAATAATAACCTTTTCTATTCTATGCGGTAATGTCTGTCACTAGTATCGAATGCTCATTATTTTGTTTATGATATGCGTTTTTTTTTCATTATTTAAATTTGTTGTGCTACACTATAAAATGTTCGTAACTTTTTTGCAAGAACATCAAATCAATGATTCATGTCCCAGATTCGAGTTACCATGGTTAGGACACTTTGCATACAAAATCCACCTTTTCCACCTGGATGCATGTGTGTAGCCTCAGTTTGAGGCTCGGGGCTACTTTGGATAGTGAAAATATATTTTCCTCTCTATATATATTTTTCCTTTCTCTCTCTCTCTTTTTCCCCCTCCCTCTCTCTCCTTTTTTTCGTCCACATTTTACTTGTTTTATCTCAATTCATCTATATAATGCTACTTGGGATTGTGAAATTATGTCCCCTTTTCTTCTT
>JXSR01S043262.1:0-10145 GCA_000969725.1 Ophiothrix spiculata | reverse complement strand
ATAAATAATTACATTTATATGATATCATACTATATTTTAATTGATTTTGATGACAATTATTTTTTCTCTATAACACCTTTTTTGTTCTTTGCACTAGACATACGATTATGAAATTATATGAACAGATGAAAGGCATCGTGATTAAACATGGATTACACCACCCTACATACAGCCACCACCACTATTTTGCAAACACATTCAGGGATTTAGAGCTCTAAATCTTTGAGGATCATCTGATCAGAGCAGAATACTCTGATCAGAGTTAGTGTAGTGCATGCATTTATAGTACCAATACTGATGCAACTTGCATTAGCTTAAACATGTTAAACGTCTGCAGAATAAAAGCATTGGACATTTGTGCGTTTCTTTGTAGTCATGATAATTATGAGGCGCAATTTAACTTATATTTAAAAACAGACAAGAAAGGAGTAACGTATATGTATGACGTAAAGAATCGGCTATCATAGCCTGTTCTTAGTGCTGATGTATTTTACTTGAGTCGCCATTGATTGAAATACAACGAGTTATCAGCATATCTTCTGTCAGGTAAACCGTCATGCGCAGTAGCTTTTTTGTGACCCTTTCACTGCTACGCATGAGAATCTGCTGTCAAATTCATGGATTCAATCCATGATGTACATACATGGTTCAATTACTAGTATTTGGATTTGTAACTATGAAGATTTGTGTTGCACTGATTTGTTTTATTTTTATTGGTCATTGTTTGAACTCGAAATACAGCAAACGGAACAGCGAATAATCTGTTATAGCAAATACGAAAATAACATTAGCCCTTTAACTGCTTCATACTCCTAACTAAATGATTTTGAGACGTTTGTGAGTAAGAAAAGTAAAATAATCCATGTTTAATTTTGTTAAAACTGAGGATATGAATCGGTTTCATTCTGCTCTAAAATCACGTGTACAGAGAACTTTTGCTTATAAACCCTTTTTAACTACATGCTTAAAATATTAAAAATTATATTTTTCTTTACAAAGGATAGCATAATCAATGTCTATAACACACCTTTCTATGTCCTTCGTCTCTTTCGTATACAATGTTAGAAGTATGTGTATTTGTACTAAGTTGTTAACGGTGAAAAAATTGTGCAAACATCAAAAATGATATCTTGTTATATGCCGCCACATTTTACTTGTTTTGTATTTTCTCATTGTTTATACAATCACGTGACAATAATGTTCCATGCATCATTTTATTTTACTTAATTGTCTTAAAATATCAGACAAAACTTAAATGTATCGATTGGTTTAATCTAAGCCATGCAGTCACATTTTGATTTACAAACTTAATACATTTTTCTGCACAGCTTGGTTTAGTCGTGTGTCGGCAAGAATATGATATGTTTACCAAAGGCTTGGGGATAGCTGGTTCGGGTAAGATTGCAATAGATGATAGATGGACATGATGGAGGCAGATAGCAGATCCATACGCATTCATTACATTGTGTCGTTGCCTACGGCTATAAAGGCGGATTACAGCCACATTTCTCATTGTAGTGTCGATATTATCATGCTCATCGTGCTATTTCACAGGCGTAGATGACTGCTTGTGCAGCAACAAATACGTTTATTATCCCTCGTAAAAATGCTATACTGTGCTTTCTCATCGAGTGTAAAAATTAAGTAAGTAAGGTAGTATGCTCGTTAACGTACGATTTAGAAAGGAATCAAACAGACACGTAATGACAGATACGTTATCTTAAAGAGGCGGGAAAAATAATGGTAAACAAAAATGAAGTATTTTAAAAAATCTCCCATGCACTGTTTCTTCTTCAGAAATCATTAGAATTTATGATTTGTATATTTGTTTTCATGAGTTATTTATAGTAGGTGAAATAATTTCTGAGACCAAATATGAACGCTTTATCCAAAGAATAATGAGCCTAACTGCTAAACCAATCTGTACAAAGATTTGCTTGATATTGGATCATTCATATAGACTATCTGCCGATTCATAATAATAATAATAACAAAATATTTTTTGTGTATTATTTATGTTCAACATACGAGCTCGATTTGCATGTCATGATGTACAGTAGTACATTATATCTTGCTTAGTAGTCAATTTTGTGATATTGCTGCATGCTGTGTACCTTTGTATGGGCAATGACGGGACAGCATAAAGAAGATTGGTTGATAGACTCTGACGGTTTACATACACTTGGTCCAATTACTTGAATTTGCCCTACTCTTGAAATTAAAAAAATAGTAAAAGGTGTCTATGCGCACTTTGTTTTTGATTAAAATCATATGGCGCGTTCAGAGTTCAACGACATCATCTCTGCGATATCGCTCGATACAGTCTTGAAATTTTTACTACTTTTAAAGCGCACTTTTTGTAGCGCGTGTAAAGACTGCGTATCCAGCGATGCTGCAGTTATGAAATCGCTGGACTCGACTCAGAACTCACTATTACATGGCTGGGTAAAACGTCCTTACTCAACATTGAAGCTCAACATAAAGAGCAGTGAGTTCCTTTTCGGAATAAAAATAATTCATAGCAGGACTTTGGTGCGTTATATGTAAAATATGTCTTGGCGAAATATGAGTCTTCAACGATAGAAAGTAACGGAATTAAAGGATCAGGACACTTTATTTGGATTCAGGAATCCCTTATTTTCCAGGATCACTAGCATAAGATTACGAACCCGTATTTGCAACACAGAGAATCACTGTACATACAACAAATGGTTCACCATCATTTTAAATATATAGGGGAGGGTGGGGCAAGTTGGCCCTCGGGGCGGGTTGGCCCACCTTTTGTTTCTGCTTACGTGACCTTGGGAGAAATATGTAACTGATGATTTTTGGTTATGCATAAAGCATTAAATTTACCATCAAATTTACAAGATCGAACTCAGCTCTTTGTGTGAGTTATCAATAAAACAAGTTTTTGAGTTACCTTAGTAATCTTTTTGAGCAAAAGTAATTTTGTACTAGTGTCAAAATATTACTTCCCTGGTTCAAGTTATCATTATTGATTGCCCCATCGTCCCCTGTACGTGAATATGGTAACAAAATTTGCAATTGTCTTGGGGTTTACAGTTTGTTATTATTGTAAAATGTAGAAATTGTAATTGATGCATCGCGACTCACTGTAGAATTGAGTTTTATAGTGATATTATATGAATGTCATCTTCCTACGCAGCTGTATTGGAAATGCATATTTTAAAAGCCGTGCTCCATTGCATTTGTACCATCATTATGTTATAAAGTGTAATATAATTCTATTGCATGGTCAGCATATTCCGTGGTAGAATATAATTTTAATCTGGTCTGAAAATCAGGATAGGGCGTTGTTTGACGCCAGAAATTGTCGGCATTAGTATAGCTATACCTATGCCTGATAAACAAGGGTGTTTGTTCATATTTTATTCCGAAATTAAATAGATTATCATGGCACCCATGAATTCTAGCGAAAGAAACTGCCGACCTCCAACTAAAAGGCATGCATGATAGCAACCTACTCTCTAAATTCTGAAGATTGAAAAAGTCAATCGTGCTTGGAGTGACTCTTCGGGTCAATCGAAAAGATTGACAATTCAATCTACCAAGAGCGAAAATCACTCTTTTTCAGTCATACAAATAAAATTTCAAACTTAAAAGAGTGAATTTGCTGTCTGCAAAGGTTGACATTTCAATTTTTTTGGAGTGAAATTTTCAATCTTTTCACCGATTCTTCCCTCAGCACAATCCCTCTCGATTGAATTATATAGGTGTGTGTAAATTTACATTGACTTATATAATTCAACCGAGAGGGATTGTGCTGAGGGAAGAATCGGTGAAAAGATTGAAAATTTCACTCCAAAAAGATTTAAATGTCACCCTTTACAGACAGCAAATTCACTCTTTTAAGTTTGAAATTTTATTTGTATGACTGAAAAAGAGTGATTTTCGCTCTTGGTAGATTGAATTGTCAATCTTTTCGATTGACCCGAAGAGTCACTCCAAGCACGATTGACTTTTTCAATCTTCAGAATTTAGAGAGTATGACACACAATAGCGTGACCTGCACATCAGCAACATGAACAAGTAAACACGGTAAATTTAAACACATGATGGATATATATGCCTAGAAATAATTTTCAATGTTTTCAATATCCTGTTTTCAATACCATTAATTATTCTGAAATGCATGAACTTATGAAAACATGAAAGCTCTTAAATCACAGATAATTCAGATCCAACTTTATTTCGTTCTCCCGACACGCAAATCCGTTGACGACGTACCGAAATATTATATTAACCTTTCTAATGCGATGCGTTCTTGCGATTTGCTCATTGTTAATAGCAGCGTGTATTTCATATTGTGTAGGGAGTGTTGGGCTTGTATAAATCGATCCTTGTCCTTATGTTAGCTGCATCATGTGCATAGTTTGATCGCCGAAAGAGTAAAATATATCTGCTTATCAATTTATAAGACTTTCTAGATTAATCTCGATAATTGCCACTGATCACATTATTATCATATTATACTTATTTGTCTTTTTCGTTGGTCAGGTTTTATAGTTTCATCTTTCCTGTTCCCTTTCATTTTTGCAACCATGCATCATGATTTTCAGTTATTTTGCAAGGACTGATATCATTTTGCACATTCTGTTTTGTCAATATTGGTCAAATGAAGATCCAAAATCAGCTTAATGATGTTTATCTGTAGTTTGGTTAAGTTCCAAGTATTGGTTTTATTCTCAAGGACGAAGTCTTCTTTTTCCCCAATTTCTTAATAGAACATTTGCCCGTTACTCAACGATTTGTATTTTGTTAGGATACTGAAATGATTCGCAACACACTTTCTGAAATAAAAGGAATAAATAATCTTTTTAACATGCTTAACGTTTTCCGATTAGAGGCAAACAAAATCTATATTTTTGCAAATTTAGATTTAAGCTTGTCTTTTGTTAAGAAAAAAACCCTTGCATTATCATGATTATGTCAACAAGAGGATTGCTTTTCAAGATGACTTTTTTTTTATTATCAAATGCTCATTTGAAATTACTTACACTGTACACTGCCACAATAGCTCGAGGGTGACGTATCTGACGGATTACTAGACGGAAAATACGGAAACATTGCACGATTTATCAGCATGATCAGTGAAAGTCGAGGAGATATGATTTTACCTCTTGTATGAGTCAGTGCTGTCGACGCAGGGTGCTATATTTTTTGTGCTATACATCACGTCTCTTATACGCAATTATAAATGTCCCAAGATATGTGAATGCGTTTTACCAAAAGTTTCAAAAATACTTAAGCAGAGAAAAAGACACATTATTCTTGCAATTGTTAACCGATTTTAAGGTATTTTTTCAATTCTTAATGAGTTAAGATTTATTAGGTTAGCGTGAAACTGAAAAACAAAATGAAAGATAGCAGACTCGACGGATGAATCAATATGATTTAAGGATGGCATGTGACTTTCGATTCCTAATGAATATTCTATTATCCTCCTCAAGCGATACCCTTCCATATGTTTTACAACAGTTATTAGGCCTATACATACGAATTGGTTTTCAACAATCCGCATGCTGCGAAGTAAATGATTGCCGTACCTTTATTTTCCTTATGGCCAACGCTTAGATAGGGCCTAACTATTATATCATGCGGATAATACTGGAAAGATTTCAGATAGGGCTTCAAACCCCTTAGCCAGGATTTTTTCAAGGGGGGTGCGGATATTCAAAAAATGGACCTTTTGGAAGAAAAAATTTCGTTTTGGTCGATCCTAAACTAATTTTTGGTCTTTTTTAGTAGTTTCCAATATTTTGTGTAGTATTTTATTAAAAAAACGACCTACATTATCATGTTTTGGTACTTAAGTTAGGTGTTGTTTTGGTGGTCATTTAGTGAATTTGTGTGGACCTTTTCTGTAAATTGTCAAATTTGTGGGGGGGGGGGGTGTGCGACGCCCCCACCGCACCCCCTGGCTACGGGCTTGGCTTCAAATGTCAAATGTATATATAAAGACCTCGTCAAATTGATAATATGATCAGTACATTTAAAACGACTCAAAAGGACGTTAACATTTAATGATCTTAAAGCTGAAACTTTCTAAATAATCCTAATCTTTAAAAGGCTTTTATAATCTATTTCGCTAGAGTATTCATTGCAACATCAAAAATGTACAATACATTCATACTTACATAATAATATGTATTAAGACCAGGCATGCTTAGTAGAGAAGATCTATTACTTCTTTCCACACATTTTGGGTCTTATTTCTCAAGAACTGATGAGTCATCTTTCTAAGTCATTATTCTGTTGTCTTTTCTAATTTAATCAAAATAAATGTCGAGGTGAAGAAAACATATCATGGCTAAAATTATTCAGTTTCTGTACTGGGGGTACAAACTACAAGAGTGTTATATATCATATCATTGATGTGAGTAGGGAATGAATACAGATTGCGTCGTTTATGTAAACCATCAGTCGATATTTCTTGAACTGAATTGGATTTGTTGTATCTCCCAATTAAAAAACAAGAGAAATAAAATATTAGGTAATCAAACTGTAAAACAATTGTAAAAACAGGTTCTCACCAAATGACCCCTCATTTTTTACCAATAAGCCCTCATATTATTGTATTTTTCTCTCACTGAATGCCAAAAATCAGGCTCACACCCAAGGACCCCTCATTTTTGGAGCCTTTGTTCACACCGATTACCCCAGCCTGGCGGAGCGCGGCCCTTACATCTGTATCCATTTCATATTTGACTTCCCCCCGGGATTGCATAACCATATCGCCCTATATTCACAAACTTTGAGGCGATTAAACAAAATAGTTACTTTACTGACTGAGTTAAGTTTTAATCGTGTGGCTTTCTATTTGTTTTGGTGTATCTCAGACACATTTACAAAATATATGTTAATTTTGTAGCATAAACAGCGATAAAGATCCTTGTAAGCATTTCGTGCACACACAACTTTCCTTGTACTTTGATATGATTTAAGCCTACTTAATTAAGAAATAATTGCCTTTTATTTTAAATGAAACGGTGCTAATATATTCTTAGATATCTTTGCAGTGATCTTATTAACAAAATATCCTGAAGACAATTAGCATATTAAACTATTCACGAATACAGTCTAGTTAGAGAACAATACACTATTACATTTCAAAGCCTGCATGTCTTTAGAGTCAAGTCTTTAGAGTCAAATACTAAAATGAAATTCTATATAGGTAATTAGTTATAAAAATAACTGCAAGCTTAGCAAAGGTATTAATGACTACACTCTTTGCAAATGTAATTGAATACATAAAGCCAAAAGATGATTACAATGACAATAAATGGAATACATGCTTGTTAACTCAACATTTGCAGACTGTACAGGGTATATCAAATATTCTATTACGTGTGTAAACCAAAGGTTTGTCTCGTTACGTATCCTAATTGTATTTTTAAAGGTGTTATAACCGGATTATAACTCAAGAAAAGTCTTAATAGAGCATACAAAAAATATTTTAAAAAGACAAAGCATCAGCAGTACTGCTAAATATGATCTTTAGTAGATGTTATTACGAACAAGTTCCCTAAATATGCATCGGAGCCTGACACTAGTCTATAACTCGCAGCCCAACACTCCTCAAAAAATGATTCCATCATATACCACACATCACCTGTCTTCCACTCGCGCCCTTACCTCAGTTCCACAAAACTTTGTTCCAGATAATTGCATTTTATCCAAATATTTATAACTATACTACAGACTGAAATAAAAACTTAATGTATATATTTGTTCAATCAAACAAGGTGTCCCGTTTTTTATGAATTGAAAGGTATATTTCAAGTTTGCAACATGAAAACTTAAGGCCCAAAAGTGAATCTGATGGAATTAAAATTTCAGGAGTTATTCAAAATATAAAGTCGTCGTACACTTACACTGGACAGATTTCATAATCTTGGACTAAATTTGGGAACTTACCCTTTACAATCACATAATTTATGAGAAATTGTCCGTTATTTTACGGCTTTCTATAAAATTCCCTGGAAAATGTGAAGCCAGGGAAATGACATTTTCCTTGATTTGACTTGGGGGACTAAGATTACTTTTACACCGGATTCGTCGTATCATGTCGAGGAGGTGTACATGTATGTAGAATGCTTTACGTCTGACGCTTATAATGTTTTCATCACACGCCCTCTCGTTTCTACAAAAAAGGTATAACGATGAAAACATTTTAACATTTGTTGTAAACGCTTTAAATGTTATCAAATGAGAAAATCATGATTTATGACATTTGCTGAAATAACGCATTTTAATTTCATATATCTATATAATTTCCTCAAAACCCAAAGAAACACGAAGTAAAAAATGAGTTCAGTGTTACCTTTTGTTTACCATTACAACATATTAGTCAAATTGTCACATATAAACTACTACGTCAAAACAACTGAGACAACAACAACAACAGCAACAACAACAACACCGACTATCAATGAGTTGATACAGTTAAAAAGCCGCAGTCTGTTTACAGATTTGTAGACCCCAGGAAGATATCAATTATAAATAGTTTTATATTCACAATTAAACACAAACTCTATTAGAATCTTCTTTTAAGATCGAAAAACGCCTCACTGAGTCAAGATCAGTAGCGCAAGCTCAGCATAAAATCAAACTTCTTGCTACCGGCGTGTCGCAAAGATATTGTTATATGTTGTACATCAGTGCCTATTGAAATCCTTTCAAACGCCCAAACAAAACTTATAATTTTATCATTTGCATTATTAAACTTAAAAAAATAACATAATATACAAACATTATATGAGTTTTGATGTAATGTAAATAATGTTAACATCTTCATAGCTAGTAACAAAAGAAATACTGTACTCACTCAAACCGAGAATCTTTGCTCAAACATGTCAAAGAAAGCTTCTATCATATTTCTTAAATCTTTTACCAAATAGTAACGTTTCGCTTAACTTTGTAGTAAGTATTAGGCCAAGGCCTCGTATATAAGTTTCACTTAGAACAATATGTATGTTTGCTTTTAAATTTACTTGCTTTACCACTTATAACCCGCTTTGAACTCAAAATGTACATTCATTTATCAAACAATCATTTCAAACAAATGTGATGTTGATTACTAGTAATCGTTTTCAGGCTTTGGAGAACAATGATTGTGAACATATGAATATACCAATTGAATTGGAGCTGATTGGGCACTACGTATTTGCTATGAGTTGTCATTTATGTCTATGATGTAAAATACCCTTTATAATTTTAAAGCAATGCATTATGTATGATTTTGAACTTTTGGTCAAACACATTGGTGAAGCAGCTCTTAATAGTCGTTCAAGTAAGGCTCCCGTCTGAGCGGGGCTCCTGTCCATATTGCTTCCCGTTTCTTTCCCTATTTCGCTGCCAAAATCAGACTACATCGTGTACATACTTTGGCGCACCATTTAGTTGCCCTACTATATATAATACATACAACATCGCACTGTGCTTAATACTAACTACAACGCTTATACAAAACCCTACACTAGTCTATACATGGCATGGATGCAGAGAGTCGGCCATTTTGATTTTGAGCTATTTGGCTCGTCACTCATGATCATGACGATTCTGGTTCCTTTGTAATCAAATGCTTCAACTTGCTCTTCCAAATCTACCCATCATGTCCCCAGGATCTTGCCTGAAGTTGGAAAAGCAATTTATATATAAGTGTATGAAAATACAAACGAGTTTGATTTTAATTTTAAATATTCAAGACCGCAAAATGTATCAACCATTCATTTAACATGATAAACATCCGTTTAATATCGGCCAACTCTGACTGGGCAGTTGCAGTGCATTGCTTACTGTGCATAATGTAACTGCTACGTCAGCGCAGATCGTGTTGGGTGTGGTCGCCTTGTATAAGCCGATATCCTGGTCCTCATCTTGGCTGTATAGTTTGACCTGCAAAAGACCACATCGATTTATCAGGCTATTTTAGAGAAATCTCTATCGTCTGAGGCCGAATACATATGTTATAATTCTAATCTATATACATATTGTTACGGTCAGAGATGTTAAATGACCAAGGCCAAATTCACCTTTCGGGTTCTTAAATGAAATACAAAAAAATACACTGAAAAGTATTATCTGAAAACTTTCTTAAAACTTTAATATTTGTTTTGGTT
>JXSR01S043258.1:5412-20751 GCA_000969725.1 Ophiothrix spiculata | reverse complement strand
GCAGTATAAGACACGATTTCAAATTAACAACGGATGATGTGTGTTTGCCCTTTCCCAAACAACTGAAAAATGCAGGGTCACTTCTTTTTCCTTTTGTAAACTTGTAAAAAGACCCTCCATTTTGCAAAAAATATATCAGAATGCATATACTTTTCGTAAACATTTTTGAACATCTTGAAACTGGAATGCATCTGTTTTACTAGCTGGAAAATGTTTTCAAAATTTCCAGTACATTAAGCATATGATTGGATTTGCCTTTGGCTTTGCTTTAGAGCTTAAAACAACATGGCCACCTTTGTATCATTAAAAAAAGGGTCAAACTACTGACTCGACTGATTTTACTCATGCAAGGAAGGCAAATAAAACATGTTTTTGCCGCTACAAGTGGTTCTTGTAAACCTCAACTCTACACACTGAGTGCAGATAAAATGCATAGAGACCAGGTGGAAACATCTACTTGATATCGCATAGCAGCGCGACCCCTCTCAATATCCAATGATCAGGATTCTGTGTTGTTCGCAATACGACAGCCGCAATGTATGTCAGATCAGTTCGGACCGGTTTCTTGTAAATCGGGCATTCGTACATACGAGGATCTTTGCCTCCTAGACTATTAATAGCATAAATATGGATAACTGGTAACGGCTCAAACAAAACTTTTGGTTTGGGCTCAATTACCCGACTGCCTCTTCGGTCCCAGCTAGCGCCCTCTAGGAAGAGGCCGTAGACATAGACGCCTTCGGGTGGTGCTTGATTGACGTCGTCTTTCATCATTCTTGTTACATCGTTGTGTAGGATGACGCTGTCCAAGGCCCAGCCTTTGTGAGCACGTGTTACTTCCTGTGAGTAAAAAAGAATAAATTGAGTTGGAAAGTTGGATGTTGCAGGTAATAATTTAAAGCAGGTCCTAATAAACAAAATGAAACCAGTTTAAAACATTTTCTCTCTTCTAAAAAACTTTTTTGAAATTGTCTTATTATGTAAGTCTGTATGCCAGCCAAAGATAATAGATTAAGATTTAACTCTGCACATTTTGTTTAAAATGTTAAATTTTGTACAAATCTATTGGGTTCTTTGAAATCTTTATAACATTTTCTTTCAAGTATTCATTTATCACAAAGTTTTGGAATATTTTACCCCTAGGCATGTTTAAACAGGACAAAAAGGTCTGCACGGAAAAATCAAAACCACTTGGTGAATTTTTGGTTTAAGAAAGTTAAATTCACCATGATCAATTGGATCTTTCTTCCTGATCATTTCTAAAATTTCCCCACCATTTCAGAGGAGTAGGGCACTCATATCCGGTTATACTAAGAAAAAGGGTACCTTTAGTTATATTTGTATTAAAGCTGACCATTCTTCCAATTATTGTGCAGACCTCACTGAGTGAGTATTAATGCACAAGCGAATTTCAAAGTCCAGAATTTGACCAAAACAGTTTTGGAATAATCAGGCGTAGAATACACTACTCTTTACGATACTGACTGCGATTACATGTACAGGTGTGACTCTTCTGTACATTGGGCCAACAGCTTTACGACCCCCTCCAAAGGACAACAATCTCTCATGAAATATGTGATGATTCACACCGAAAAGGGGGACTTTGCGACAATCTGCAAACTGAGATATCAGGCTTTGAAGTTGAGAAGTGGTAAAATTTTCTTCCGGGGGTGAATTTGAGATTTTGTGATATTATGAATCTTCAAAGTTTTAAAATTCTTCCTACCAAGCCGCTTTCTATAAAATTGCGAAAAGAAAATAATTTTTAGACAATTTTCAAACACCGTTTCAATCTCGTTTTCACAATTTTGTGATCGGAAGAAAAAACATCCATATTAATTAAAAATATGCCTAATTTTCCATATTTTTGTAACTGAATAAAGATATGTATCTTGACAATGTCTGTGTCAAATTTGATGATGATTGAGTGCTCCTAAGTACCCATTACTAAGGAGATTTTGTGTATAGTTGAATAGTAATCAATAAAATTGATGCTTTCACAAACCCAAACTTTAAAGCCTGTTTTCTCCAATTGCTATTTTTGAAAAGTGATCAACACGCTCTTACTAAAATAGCCATATCCTTGGAACGGATTGTTGTATCGAAATGTTTGAGGTACCAAATTACTTATGAAACTCTAAGCTTTCTCATGATGCCAAAAACTCAATTTTGATGTCAGAACCAAAGTCCCCCCCCCCCTCTTTCGGTGTGAGTCTTCACATATTGACTCTAAATTAAATATTTCTTTGTTCCTTTCTTACCTGTCTCATAGCAGTCAAGAATCCCTGTGGATTGAAGAATCCCGTCATCCAGAACGTGTTGGGTCGTCCATCAAAACACCACTTCCTGAACTGGGCGTCTCTTTCTATCAGCTCTGTGAACCAGAAACCAAGGGTACTAGACTCCCACGAAATCTTCTTCCATGATGCTGGTATACGGGCATCAAACATGCAATCAAGAGCATCTCGCAATGCCTGTAAAGAAGGTTAGCCGGATTTTCAAAATATAGAATGATGAATCTTTAATGTGGCCCTATTTATTGTACAAGTATGTTTATTTCAGGGGAGGAGGCTAGAGGAAAGAGAGAAAATAGCAGTTCTTATTTTTTGGAAGGCCCAATCAAGATTCTTAGATATCAAATTAGCGATCTAAAACTGTTCCATCAGATATTGAACTTTCAGAAAAAAATTACAAATTAAAATACATATTTGGCAATATTTAAAAAAATTAAGAAAAATCTCAAATATAAGAAAAAGCATACCAAGAGATTAGCTTTCTAAATTCCAAAAAGTAAACAAATTGACGTTCAAAAGTTTTTGATAGGTTTTCCAAATTTCTAAATTGGGATGAAAAACCCATCCTAAACCCCTTCCAGTCAAAAGTCGTACGACATACGTTATCGGATATTTGATTTGGTACCAAAATCTGATGTCCCCAGCAGATAAAAAAAACGTGAAATTTAGCAGTTGCAGTTTAGAGAATATTTGTGCTTGAAAAAAAATGGAAACCAGACTGTAAAGAGTTGAGTTCCCAATTTCCTTACAGGGTGTCCCAGAAAAACCTTACAACCTTTGCATGCAATTTTCTTAGGTTTAAAAGACAGTTAGAAAGTATGTAAACATAGCATTTTATAGTCCATGAATTGAACTTTTAGATTTTCAGGTCCAACTTCACGATTCATCTTAACTTAAGTTATACTGATTAATGTCCTTGATCTGCTCACTCAACCGTAACAATATTTTCTAATTTATTATGTACATTCTATCTTTTATCTATGCAGAAAAAATTAACAATTTCAATGAAAAAATAAGACAGATATGATAAATTTTCCAAGGTTACCCATGTTTATTCCATTCAGAAACACCTCTACTTTATGAGCAAAAGTCATGAAATTGGACCAGACAAAAATCCATCCGAATATTTAATGAGACATTACTTTTGTTGTACACAACCAATTGTTGTGAAACAAACGGTATCTGAAAGTTCAATTCATGGACTATAAAATGCAATGTTTCTTTACTTTCTGACTGTCTGTTAAACCTAAGAAAATTGAATGCAAAGATTGTAAGGTTTTTTCTGGGACACCCTGTATAAAAATCTTTCCTTACCTCATTCATAATGATAGTACCATCAATAGCTAACTTGAGATCAACCAATGTCGTTCTTACTGTGTGTATGACACGCTGCATACGATCAATCTCCTGCTTCAAGAAGATGTTCATTGGCTGGAGATGACCCATCTTTTGTAGAGCTTGTTTCACCTATAGAAATAATGGATTACCACAAGTTAATATTTAAGCTGCAGGAAAATATTTACCCAAAATATCTGGCTATGGTGTACCACATCCAGAAGCAAGCTCTGTAATCAAACCTGTCGCATAATTGCACATACCCAATATCCCCCAAAATGATCATATTAATCAGATACGAACTGCAACACTCCACAGATATGACAACGGATATTTATAATAAATTTACCTATTATAAACACTTCCCCAATGTTGTTAGTAACACAAAAATTATGTTTACAAATGGTCACCGACGTAAACAAAACATACAAACCGTTGATTTCTCTGATCCGAACAGTGCGATTTTCATAAATTTAATTCAAAAAGGTTCCTTTCATGAATATAGAATAAAACATTTCTGTTTTTTCAAGTACCATTTGTATTTTTCAATTTATGCACAAATGGCCGTTATGTGATAGGCTGTACTACACAGCTTGCCTCAAGCCATTTCTCGAGCAAGAAAATATCAAAGGACATTGATCAGGATTTGGTTCTGGGACCTCTTGTTTATAGGCAGATGCTTTGTCAATTTACATATAAGTGTATCAGTACAAAATTGGCAGGGGTGAATTCATGCCCTATGAGGCCAATGGGTTAATTCCTTAGGGAAGACATTTAATCTCAATTGTTTCGTCAACCGGAGCAGTATTTTGGAGCTGTTATGAGAAATATTAGCCGTCAGAAATCGTCGGCTATTTCCCTGTGACAATTTTCCCTACATCCTTTTTCCTACAACACTTAATTTAAAATTGGCCATGCTTTTATTGAAATTGGATGGATATTATACTCATCAAGTTGCTATATCAAAACTCAATTTTCATAACCTCTCTAAAGAGGAAATTTTCCGGGACACCTCAAAAAGAATGAGGGGTTATCTCATTCTTCTGAACAAATAGCTACTTCTAGAACTGCTTAAGCGGCTGATCTAAAAAGCTGAGACTTTAAGCTTTAAAATGACACCTTTATTTTGGTTATTGAATGTTCGGTTGCAAAGTTATCCAAATTTGTAAAAGGCATCGGGCTGATTCGGAAAACTATAGTTCTGAAAAAATCAAGTTTGAAGTTTTTGTACTGAATGTAGAGAGGATTTTTATCCTGGTTTTTGACACAACTTTCTTGTGTTTTTGATGTTGGAACCTGATTTATATGATGGAAGACACTTCAAAGGTAACATTTTTGATGAAATTAGAAATTCAACCTCGATATGGCTGGTCAAATGTATACCTTTAATAGAATATCATTATCTGATTAATTGAAAACATACCTCAAATGGTACGTAATTATCCGGTAATTTGCCTAACATATCGTCTGCTAGCCTCTGCACCACAACTTCTCTTGTTTCTCCACCGCTACCACCGCTGTCTTTAGGTTGAATAGCCAGGATGGTTCCCAGCACAGTCCTGGCAGTATTACTTGAGTACCTGAGATAAAGAAGCCATATTGAAACATGGGATTATTTGAAACAATCCAGACAGAATTTTGGATTGAAAAGCTAGAATGGTTCCCAGTTCAGTCTTGGCAGTATTACTTGAGTACCTGAGATAAAGAAGCCATATTGAAACATGGGATTATTTGAAACAATCCAGACAGAATTTTGGGTTGAAAAGCTAGGATGGTTCCAAGTTCAGTTTTGGTAGTATTACTTGAGTATCTGAGATAAAAGAGCCATATCGAAACATGGGATTATTTGAATAATCAATATGCAAATTTGGGTTTAATAGCCAGGATGGCTTCCGTTGCTGTCCTAAAGTATTACCTGAGAACCTGAGATAAAGGAGCCATGTTGAAACATTTGAATTCTTCCATTTAGAATTATTTGAAATAATCAAAATAGACATTTGTGTGGGATATCCAGGATGGTTTTGAGTTCAGTCCTGGTAGTATAACATAAACATTTGGAATCCCAAATTAATTAACAAATTAATTAATAATCCTATTAAAGAAACGTTGCAATAGACCATATCTATAATTGACATACTCCTGCCTTTGATGGGGTAAATCCACAGAATCAGACGGGGAACGGAACTCAGAGCGAGATCAGGTAGTGTATTTATCATACTTGGCCTCTTTCCGAGTTCCGATTCCCGCCCGATTATGTGGATTTACCCCATCAACGGCAGGAGTATGTCAATTATAGATATGGTCTATAAGGATCATATCAACTTACGTAATGTCAGCATTTGGATGCAAACCAAATGCTTCTGGTGTATCAGTCCCTGGAAGACTGGCAATATACTCATTGTATTGGTTTATAGCAGAGCATTTTGGAATGACATAACCTTTGTAAAAATTGAAGGTATTGGTAAACATCTGCTCACTGAACCACACCTGCAAAGCAAAGAACAAGAAATGTGAAGCGAGTGTCTGGTATAGAATATAAATTGTCAGCAATATAATCATGTTTTATCTTGAGTGGAAAGCATAAGTTTAGTTCAATTGAAAATTATCTCCATATGTTGAAATTTTGTGTTGAAAAATATTAGCATGGTGAAACCAATTTATTTATTAATCATTACAGATAGAACTTGTGAGGGTGTAACTTTCTTCAAACATACACTTAAATTTCTAGCTTATTCATGAACAACAGCGAAAACTGTTTTGTTGTTTTTGCCATGTCTTGTGTTGTGAACATTTTTGTCATATTTTAGGCCATACTCTTTGTTATAAGGTAATCAGGGGATTACCTTTTCAGGCCTAAATTGTCTTTTGTCATCTCTTCAATTCATTAAAATGATTTTGTCTTATATTTGGATGTGATATTCAAATATATTAGAGCTAGAACATGAACTTATAAAGCCAAAGAAAACTCTGGTAGGGGACCAAGATGATTCAAACATGCAATTTAATCAGCCAACCTGTGTATTGGTTAGGTCTTATAACACCATCTAATAGCAGGGATATCAACGAGAAAATTAAAGTTCCTATTCAATTTGTTTTCATGACATATTCGAATTGTACTCTGTTTACAAAGTAAAATTACACCTAGATCACATTTGTAGGTCAAGCGGTTCCGGAGATATTAAAGGGTTTTTTCTGAAAACTTTAGCGCTATTTTAGCTATAAAATAGGGGTAAATTAGAAAAAATGTCAACATAAGGAATTTACGGGCGTGTAAAAATGACAAACAAATTAAGAAACTGATTTGTTTTAAATATTTTTCTTCTAACAGTGCCTGACAATAGCTAAGGGTCCAAAAAAATCTAATGTCTAACTTCGTATTGAAAATATGCGCCCAAATTTGAGGTCTGGAGTAGGATGAATAAATCAACACAGCACAGTCACTGATGTTAAACCAGTAAGGTACAGGAAATAATAACAGCTACAGTAACTGTAGTTAGTCCCGTAATCTTTAAAAGTACTTATATCTACAATATTTTACTGATTTTTACTGGATTAATGACATGAAAGAGGGGTGCATGTGAGTAACATTCTGACATTAAACCAAATTTACAATTATTTTAACTGATACCATCCAAAAAGACGAAAGAAAACTTCTGCGTGTTTTGCAATGTCCACTAATGTTTATGCCGATAGTTGCTGTACACAGCGCCTATAAGAACTATTCGCACTGTGGGCAGAGATTTATAAAACAGGCTTTACCGCAGAACGGGGCTTAATTTGAGTTTGAACGCCGACCTCTGGTCCATTTTTCACACGGAGCTGCTCATTTATTAAAACATACGAACCTTCAATCAACTGCAATATACTTGTTTAATGATTAAAAACTAAAAAGAACCCCCTCAATATTAAAAGAAACTCCATTTTTTTCAATAGTTACATTTTTAATTATTTTAAACATTATTGAACCCCTCAATGAAGAGTCTTAAAGTGAAGGTACTTGAACATAAATTTCAACCCAGCACGGATTTTTCTACACTAATTGACATCCCGACTAATAGCTGGTTCCCTCCAAAGTTCCCTTGGAAAAGATGAGGATGTATTTTCATACAATGTAATTTTATATCTGATGAAGGAAAACAAAAATCTTACCCTTGCAAAAGTGTTGAGCAATCGTTTATCAAAGTCGTCAGTGACACGTCCGCCATACTGTACTTCACCAATCATGTAACGCACTGTATTCCATGATACACCCTGAGGATTAAGGAAAAAGATTAATTTGGTTTACAACAAGTGCACAATTATCATTACACAAAATATTTCTAGATAATTTCTAAAAATGTGTAGAAGATACCACATCAGGACAACCAATTTAGGGTACTATAGCTTTTTTAAGCTTAGTGTTAGAATTTTGAGACAATCTCTATTGCCGGGAGGAGGGGGGCACTTCCTATTTAAAGTGACAGGGATGTGCACTCCCTCTCTGAAGAGACGAGGATATGCCTCAGTGAGACGAAAAGTAGGGGACCAGCTAAAACAAAATAGTGGGGTCATTCGTTACACAACATAAATAAAGATGTTATCCAGGTTTAGATATTTTGGAAAAAAATATCATTGAGGTATCAACCACAAGTTCAAACTCAAAATGACTCGACCTCAGATCAAGTGAGACTACCCGCTGAATTTAAGCATATCACTAAGCGGAGGAAAAGAAACTAACCAGGATTCCCTCAGTAGTGACACCAGTTTTGTTATGAAAAACTATGATCCCTTCAAAACTCAACCAGCAGTTATCTGCCAGTTCTGGCTGGTGTAGGGTGGTTGGCTATTGTTTATACCAGTTGAACCACCTAGAACTGCCCAGAACTGACTGGCAACCACCGGTTGGGTTTTGAAGAAGCCCCCATAGTGCATTTAAAATGCTACATATTGAGAAACAGCATTTCATAACAATGAAAAACAAAACGAACTTTTCTGCCCTGTAACTCTATTTCTAAGTAATTCTGATATTCAACACCTTCCCCATGATAATGTTCCTCTCTTTAAATATTTTATGCAAGAACCCTGCCTACCTTTTTGAGGTCCATGTCATCCAGATGGTTCTGAATAAATTGCACTGTAGCACTGTAATCTGCTGAATTGAATTCATAGGGGATGTTCCAACCGAGAGGCCCAAACTTCCTTCTCTCCTAAAATGAGGGGAAAATAATAATGATATTAGATACTAGGGAATGTTCACAACATTTTTTAAATTAAAATTGAATTATTCATGTATTGGAAATATTTGTCAAAAGATGTTCATCAAATTTATGCTAAAAATCAAG
Source organism: Ophiothrix spiculata (assembly GCA_000969725.1). NCBI lineage: Eukaryota > Metazoa > Echinodermata > Ophiuroidea > Amphilepidida > Ophiotrichidae > Ophiothrix > Ophiothrix spiculata. The sequence goes on along the minus strand of JXSR01S043258.1, from coordinate 11,801 downwards.
TACTCTAGTCCTGTTCTTTATAAATTTTGAAGTATGCAGCAAATAATCAAACTCTGTTACGAGATCCATAGCATATCATTTATATTCTACATTATTGTGAACTGGTGGTTTTGTAGTGGTTAAGAGACTAGTAATAATTGATTAGGATGCATATTAATATTTTTGTACATGATTCGTTCATGATTTTAGTACTATTATTGGCTATTTATTGCTACTACATGGACAAACATTGAACATAAATTCATTTGAATATTCAGTAAAATTGGTTACGCGGTTAGAAACGTGATTAGAAAAGTACAGACTAACTTACTTCCCAAATGGCTGCCACGTATAACATTGGTTTTTATTTAGGTAAACTGCAAATTGTGATTGATCTTGGTTGATCCCAGTGTTCTTTCCTACCTGTACTTCTGTATGGAGGAACCCTGCTGCATACAACATGGGTTTCCATTGAGGTAAATTGGATACATCTAGCTGATCTTGGCTGATCCCAGTGTTCTTTCTTACCTGTACTACTGTATGAAGGAACCCTGCTGCATACAACATGGGTTTCCATTGAGGTAAATTGGATACATCTAGCTTATCTTGGCTGATCCCAGTGTTCTTTCCTACCTGTACTACTGTATGAAGGAACCCTGCTGCATACAACATGGGTTTCCATTGAGGTAAATTGGATACATCTAGCTTATCTTGGCTGATCCCAGTGTTCTTTCCTACCTGTACTACTGTATGAAGGAACCCTGCTGCATACAACATGGGTTTCCATTGAGGTAAATTGGATACATCTAGTTGATCTTGGGTGATTCCAGCATAAGTTCTCTTCAAACCGGCTTTGATACCCTGCGGAGGCTCGTTGGTAAATTTAATGCACATCTAAAAGCAAGAAATATATTGCATTGTTAGTGTACACCTAAATTTAACAAATGGAACTGTATATTTCAACCAAGCAATACACTCCCGCTAAAGAGTATTTCTGCATAATTAAAAAGGTTCAGAAACCTCATTTTTTATAATAAAAGGCCTAAAATTATCAAGGAGTCATACTAGTATAGGTAACTTATCTATTCAATATGAATAAATCAATGTTTGTTTTAATATTTAATCTTCAATTGCCATAGAAATAGCTGATTTTATGGGCCATATACAAACACGCCACAAGTATAAATTTCATTAATATGTAACTTATCAATTTTTCATAACCTCATTATTACCTTGTAACCGGATAGAATATTTTCAATGCGCAGAAATGTATACAAACTTTTTTATGTACAAGCGAAAATAGTAATGTGCATTACACGCCATATTTTTCAAATGCAATGAATGCAATTCCGGATTAGTTAGTTTGATAATTTGTTGTCAAAAAATGATGAAAATCGGATAAATGCCTTTTGAGATATGTTTTTGTGCCGGAATACTTTCGAGTGGGAGTGCACATCAAGGTTGGTATAATAATTCCTCAGATAATTCAAACAAAACTTCAGGGTGCAGGACAATCCAGCATGTAAAGTTTTTGCATTTGAATTTTGAGAACATTCTTCCATTCTGCAAAACTTTATTGTTATTATTATATGGGGCATGTGGGGTTGAGAAAGGTTGTTAGTTCCAACCCCACTAGTGCCAAGGTGTCATGAACCTGGAAAAATCACTTTAATATGCATAAACTAGTGCTGATAGGTCTGTGCCTTTTGTCATTGGCTGCAATAGACCAAGTGTAACACGAAATGGTTCTGATGATTCCCTTGTGTGGCATGATGATAACGGGCATCCCTTTGTAATCTTTGAGAATAGGCAAAATATAAATGCTAAATACACTCCAGGTCAAAAAGTGTTTGTGCACGCTTTTAAATACAGGCAAAAACGTAATTATTATATCAAACAACCAAAACTCTGAAAAATTGTGTTTTTTGTAGGTGCCCAATGTATCCAATATAATCTATGTTTCCTCTGATATTTGATCTTCCATAACCATAAAAATTGTCAATTTCCTGGACCATATACAAATACACTACACACACTTTTTGCTATGTACCTATGTAGTTTATTAGTTCAGTTCTCGTTATCACCGTGTAACCGTAAAGGTCATGGTTTTCCAGCAAATGTGTAGTTATGTACTTAAACTCCGTTTTTTAATGTACAGAAGAAAGAACCGTATGTTTAACACGCCATATTTTCAAATGTGGTAAATTCAAATCCTTTTGAGTTGTTTAGATCTATAAAATTTATGCAAAATATAAACCCGAAAAAATATGACGCAAACAAAGAAATGGTTCTCCAGATATGGCTGGTTAAAGGTTTTGTGCGCAAACACTTTTGACCGGGAGTGTATTATTATCAAGATTATTTAACAACCAACCCACCTGTAATAAACTAATTGGGAAACTCTTGTGTACTTCTGTTGTCATCCACAGTCTAAAGGCATCATGAACAGTCTCTGTCTCGATTACTGTGTCCATCACTTCTTCCATGAAATCAAGAGACAAATGGCAGTTTTGTAGCAGCACCCATCCACCCTGTGAAAGAGACAAATACATGTAAGTTAGTTAATAATATTCCAATTTGAGGGTTGCATAGTTTGGGCAAAATTTAAAACAATATATGTTACAAGACAAGTATTATAAACTATGATACACATCTCAGTTCATATCCAGACTATTTCTATTTACTGATCTTAAAGGTGTAATTCATTATTCTGACGTGACAACAACCACACTTCTTTTTTAGCTAAATAAAAAGAAGAGTACAACATAAATGCTTGCTGAAAATTTCAATTAATTCCATTCATTCGTTTTCAAGTTACAAGCTTTTCAGTATTTTAAAAGTCCCATAGGCTACTCTGTTGTAATTATTGTCGGGGCGCCAACAGTAATTAGAAAATGATACATTTTTTCATTTTTCTCAAAAATGCAAGCATATTTGAAAGAATGGTTTTGGTATTCAATCATAAACCAGTCATGGATTCTTTCTAGCTAAATAACTCAATTTTGGTAGAAGTGACCTTGGGGATGAAAAGTGGATCGTGAATTACCCCTTTAAGGGATTTTCCATTTTTAGCCTCCTGGGAAAGAGACGGGTGAGGAAAGTGTGTTTTCACCTGGTTTTGAACCTGGGAGCTCTTGTTTTCCAAACTGTGCATACTATTAGCGGGTCACCACTGTGATTTGGTCCATATTTATATATGGACCAGATCACAGTGGTGGCCCATCTATGACACATATATTCAGATCTATTATTAAAGTCATTAAATTTCCTACACAAAATAGATCTGCAGGTTACGTCTGCCAAGAGCGTGTGCGACTACGCAATTATAACAAAAATGCACTGCGCTCATCTTAATTGGTAGTTGGACTTGGCAAGCACGTGAAAAGATAAGTCTTTCATGCTACGCGAAGTGATACGTTTGTTTACTCCACACATTTATTGGGTTATGATTTTCATGATTTTTAGGAAGTTTAATGACTTCAATAATAGCGCATTTTGTATGATTTCAATGAGATTTAGTGAGATTAGGTCAGTAAAAGATAGGTGTCAGAAAACTGGAGGGAGCACAACTTGTATTTAATGTAGATCTAATGGGGGATGGGTTTGCGCAGCGTTTCTTCTCTCGCCTTTGACCAATGCGACCCAGGTTCAATTCCTGGTCAGGCCAAGGTTGTTTGTGACTTTGGTTCTCAAACCATACTCATCCTTGCAGGTTTGCTCCAAGCACTTCGGTTTCTTCCTGAATCTAAAATCAAAAATTCTTTCCAATATTCTGTCTTTCATATTGTGGAGGCATCCCATAAATTTCATGCATATTTGCACTATTGGGATTAGCCTAGCTTTCTGCCAAATCATGTTATAAATAATGCTTGTGTATAACCCTAAAAAATGCGGATTGGGGCTTTCCTCTTGCAAAGTGCAACTTATTTGAAACAACAGTTTAAATTTCCTGTTTTCTGTACTTACATTAGGTAATGTTATAGCTCATTAGTTTTTTAGCAAAACTGTGTTTGAATTGAAATCATATGGACTGACTTCCAATAGGAAATCCCAAATCCACTTATTGATTCTGAACACAGATTTTGGGCTGCTTCAAACGGCCACTTTACAAACAATGATTTGACAAGGTTTTTTTAAGGATAAATTCAGCAAAAAAATTCTACCCAAAATAGGTTCAAAATTATATCCCATAACAAAGTATTTACATAACCTTTATCATTTTTTATCATTCACCTCAAACATACCCTTTTACCCCTGATTTTTTGCTGTTTTGGAGACCCTAAACTCAGCCCTAGTGGTCCAAGTTCTACTTACTTTGGTCATAGACTGCGACATCAGCCTTCTAGCGTGCACTTCTTGACCCTGTCCCATAGATATGGAGCGGCATTCAATCTTGTTTTTCTTGGCTAATTTTTCAATTAGATTGGTTGGAACACTACCCATGGATAGGAAACTCATCCCTAGTGGTCCAAGTTCTACTTACGTTAGTCATAGACTGCGACATCAGCCTTCTAGCGTGCACTTCTTGGCCCTGTCCCATAGATATGGAGCGGCATTCTATCTTGTGTTTCTTGGCCAATTGTTCAATAAGATTGGTTGGATCACTACCCATGGATAGGAAGCAGACTAGAGGAGTGCGGATATCGGATTCTTGCCAGGTTTTCTCCAAGTCGAGAATTACACCCTCGGCAAATTCTTCACCCAGTGAATCCACTGTAACCAAAAATAGAATATGAAAAAAGTATGTTATCAGGAAAACTGTCGATTACATTAAAGAGACACAAAACACTACTAATACAAATTGTGAGACTACATCAATGATTTAAATTTCTTTTTATTTATCACACACGTCAACTCTGAAATTGAAATTACTTGCATCCTTTAGGATTGGCACTCTAGGTTCTAGGAATGACACACCCCATTTTCCAGCTTCATGGACCTTGGTTAATCCTCTGTGTTGGGAGTTCTAATTACACCGGGCAGTGGCGGGTGGGCCCAACAGCAAACAACCCAACATGGCACTCAATTTGATTTTGCGTCAAAATACCCGACACTTAAGAGGCTCAAAATGTGTAGCCATTGTTGTGATACAATGACACTATAATTGTATATAGTGTCTGAACTTTATTATAGAGAGAAGCTCTGTGTGTACATGACATATCCAGTGACCCTCGTCAAAATAAAAAGTAGCCCCAGAGACCCAACAGTGAAGTTCAAATCTGCCCCAGTGTCCCTACTAAAGTAACCTGTGATGGCATATAAACAATCATTGAAATGTGGAGAAGTACCCCCTCCCCCTCCCCCAAAGCGATTTTTCTTACATGACTTGAACAAAATTTCAAATAATTATTTTTGAATTAAAAAGAAAAGAGTAAATTATACTCGATCTAAATGATTTTTGAAAATGTAACTGAATTTTGCTTAATCATTACCTAAGTCATGTACAAAATATTGCCCCCAAAGCTCTCAAAGATGGTTAACCCATCAACTACATAAAACAGAAAACAATATCTTACTGATATATTTCCTAGCCTGAGACATAGTCCTGTCTGGACACCAAGACCTGACCAGCAAGAGTCTCCTGAAGACATCGAGAGAGTTCTGATATCCGTCCGGAATGACCTCTTCTTCAGGAGCGTCTTTGTCAAACCAATGCTTCCACTGCTTCTCGTTTCGGCCGATCTGATTCAAGACATCGCTGAAATGTTTGAGTTTGGATAGCTCCACCAAGTTGAGCCATGTGATGTCCAGAATCCATTTACTACATTTGGGCGGACAAGCTTTTAGATCTAAGGCAGCGCCACCTGTTGGTAAAATAAAATATATTTATAAATTCATCATGAGTCAGTCATTTAATATTTACAGACTTATTTTTTGGGCATTCTTTTTGAGATGTTGTGCAGTAATTAAAATAGGTCATAAATAGGCCTATCATTTGGGCACTCTTTTGGGAGGCTGAGCAGTAATTCAAAGAGGTCATAAATAGGCCTAGTAGTAAACCACCACTATTCAAATATTGAAGTTATTTGCGACTATTTTGACCACTATACGGTACTATAGTTCTGGTGTGAAAATTCATAGAATTTATGAGAAGAATATGATCTTCTTTTTTTGAAGAATATGATCATTTTGTGGTATCAAAAACTCCAACTTGATTCTGAAAAGTAGTAAGGAGGTCATAACACCTCAAAGATACTCTGCAAGTTGAGGGTTGTTCACAGTGTGGGGTTTTAAGTACATACACTCCCGGTCAAAAGTCTTTGCGCACCTGTTACATCAGACAAAATAGCCTTGTTTAGATAAAATCATCCAATATTTTCGTTAAAATCCTGTTTGTGTACATGCTATATTTATCTAACATTGATAAATCAACCCCTCTTGCGATTTTTGACCTTCCGTAACCTCTGGAA
>JXSR01S043257.1:19214-31892 GCA_000969725.1 Ophiothrix spiculata | reverse complement strand
AACCTAATGATATAAGAAAAAGTTTGGTCGGTACAGACTACAGAAAGACTATTGGGATCTTATATAAAAATTTAATCAACATGCGATGTTTACATGACAAATATAACAAGTGTACATAAAATTGCATATTCATTTACAGAAAAAACAAAGCTTAGAGTGACAAATAATCAGAATATATTCTTAAATCCTTCTGTTATATAGAGAACAAAGTTTGTAAATTTTAAAACCTTAAAACACGACTTTCAAAAAATTATGTAACATCACCTATGAAGTCCTTTATAAGGAGCTACAATGGTTTGTTATAAGTATATATTACTGTCAAGCCTGTCACTACATTTACCTAAAACAGCGCATCTAGATTAGAACACCATGCCTTATCATTATTCAAATAAAGTGTTCAACAAAAGAAACTTGTACAATTTGTTTTGATCTATTCTACTAAATTAAATAGTTATCCGACCAAAATAATTGCACATAATGTAAATGGATATAAGGAAACGTTTTATAAGTGGATTTTTGTAAGTGGATTCATTTCAGTAATTATATTAACTTTGAGTCAAAAAATAGGTATGGTGAACTGCCTCATTGTATTGCAGTAGATTATCACATGAGACAATGTCCTAATTCTCATTAGGACGGAGGACGACAAATTACGTCAGCAGCTAAATCAGGCATGAGAATAAAATTCCATGAAAAAACAGGAAAATTGTGACAAAAACAGAAAACAGGCTAAAAATACATGAACACACATAAATTTGGCCACAAAAACAGGAATTCTTGTTTAAACAGGAAGATTATCATGTCTGTTATGGGCACAATTAACCCCTCATTTTCTGAAATATTGAAAAAAGGATTACGGCCAGCATCACTTGTCTCACATTTTGAATGAGTTTCTAGAAATTAATACAAAATCAACTAAAAACTTTGTAGTTTTGAGAGAAATAGCCACGGTGGTGGTCACTGATCTAAATTTAGGCTCACAATCAGTGATGTAGTACTTTCCATAAAACGTCTGCAGAATTAAAGTATTTTTGCTTGGATCAGAATATAATAAATAATTATAATATTGTTATACACCCATCCGGATGAGCCTTTACATCATTATGATGCCTGACGTACCTGGTTTGGTAAAACTATCTAACTCAATTTTTGCCCAGATTTTCTTAAATAATTTGGGGACGTTCTGTCCATTGATGGTAATGAAAAATCCCCATGAAGCTTTCGTTTTCAAGATAATTTTTCTATCTAAAGCATTTTTGTCACTTTCTCCGTCTTTACCTTGGTAAAACTATCTAATTGATGAAAAATGTCAATTTTTGGAAATGTTTTGTCAAAATATAATACTTTTATTACATTGAATTGGCCGAAAATATTTAACAGCATAAAATTAACAAACGTCATATCTTTGAATTTCAAATGCAAATTTCTCAAATCGCTGTATTTCAAGTTAGATAGTTTTACCAAATCAAATATTATGTTTTAAACTCTAGCACATCTCTATGTAAATATCAACATACATCTCATGAATAAAGCATTTTGATGTTTTTTGTGTTTTTCAACAAGAACCTCAATATGTTAAAGACTTTCAAGTTTTGTACAATATATACATTTTGCTTTTGAACTATTTTATTTGGTATAAACACCAATAAAGGTGCCAGTTGGAATTGCAACCATTATAAACCCATATGATTATACAGTACTTATTCTTTAGGCTTGTTTCATATATTATAGGATCAGAGTGTTTTTGGAGCATACTCAGGGGCGGACTGATACTTACAAGTCCCCCGTGGCCAAAATTATTCGAGTGGCTCTTTTGACAATGACAGCGACAACTAACATATGAGACTCAAAGAGACCCAAATTTTTTCAACATAGCTTTTGAAAACTGACGAGAAAAAAAGGTCCCAATTTTTTCAACGTAGCTTTTAAAAATTGACGAGTAAAAAAATCCAAATTTTTCAACGTTGCTTTTGAAAACTGACAAGCAAAAAAATGTTCAACTTTACTCTTGAAAACTGATAAGCAAAAAAAAAAAAAAAAGAAGAAGAAAAAAGACCTAAGATTTTCAAAGCAAAAAAACCCTTTTCGATTAACCAGCCCTTACATTTTTAGCACCTGACACTTAGCGGCCAAAACAAAGCGATCCATGTGGCAATCGCCAAAACACCATTTTTATCAGTCCGCCTATGACCATAATGGTATAGCTATGCAAAGAGACTTGAATTCACTAAAAATAAATTCACAAAGTTCATGTTATCTACAATTTTACATAAACATTTACTGGATGATTATAATTTAATGAATCAAGATACTGATCAAGATACAGTTTTACTGTATTTAGCTGGGTGGAAATCGTACTCCTCTAGACCTCTTTATTAAATTTTAAAGTCTATTTTAGAAGTGACATGCCCTGTATGAAAAGAAAAAATTAATCATACCCTGAAAATGAAATACAGCTCAAAACCACTACTGTATAAGCAGTTTATTTCGCACATTTATTTTCACGCTTTTTGCACTAAATTCACCTTGCGCAAAAATATATATATCGCGAAAAATGGTATCTACATACTGCCGTACGTAAAAAATACTACAAGCGCGAAAATTAAAACGTGCGAAATGATTCAAAATTTGCTGTGCGCAAAAATTACTGAGTGCGAAAATATTGACGTTTACAGTAACATATTGCCATTCAGATATCTCAACAGGTGATGACTTATGGGTGGATTGCCAACGGGTGAACATTGGTTCTGGAGTTAAAATGTCAAGCGTTTGAATTGGGGTGGAAAAACTGCTTTAATACACATCCAATTGATGAGATACGCTATAGTCGCGTGATGAAAACCTTTTCATTTTTACGCATCTGGTGCGCCAAGGTTAAAGTTCAAACGCAAATCACGCGATACTTGTGAGATCGCGTGATTTATCTGTTCTGTTTAATTTGATAATGGAATTGATTGGTTTGTTGTTCACGCACGGTGCAATTTGGTCCCGCCCAGAATGAAAAGGTTTTTTTCAGATGACTACTAGTAAGTGGATGCTTCAAAACTCAATCCCGGTCAAAGCGGTTGCCAATGTTTAAAACAATAGCAACTGGCTAGAACCAGTGGTGCCAGGCCACAGGTCAACTGCCTTGATTTTGAAGTGCTCTCTAAGTCACATGTGTGTATAGTTATGGCAAATTTGAGATTTGAGTAATATATATATATTGATGTGTATGCATAAAGTAATATCTAAATAAGTTAAGCTGAGGTGATGAGGGGCGAATATAGGTAATTGCCCAATTCTGATACAATTTTAGTGCTTTAATACATGATGTTGATTGTATAAAGTCAACCTCAAGCACTATGGTAGAGACAATATACCTACATGCATCATGGTGTATCTGATGATGCATACATCTTATCTAGATGTACATCCATCTATGCCCACCTCAAATCATCTTGGACTCTTTTAAAGAGACTCAGTCATAGACATCGTCATCTGTGCTCCACATGAGATTTTCTATAACAGCTGAAGACTCCCGGTGATTTGATCAACATCTGGTACACTACCAAATAGGGCAAGCACTGTAACTGATCCTTCTGGAATCTAAACAGATTTAAAAGAAAACAAAAGAGGAGGCAAATGCTTAATTTATGTATGTATAAACTAAAAAAAACTCAGAGAATTTCTTTATAAAGAGAGGTCCTAAAAAGAAAGAGTCTTTCTTTATATAGAGGTCCATGTTATTTTAGGGCAAATTAATGGTATGGCTTTTTGTGGCCGTGTACAATCATTAATCAACTGAATACATTATAATTTATATACATGCGATAAGGAACTGTTGCACAATTCAACAGAAGCTCAGAGAACAAAGAATAGATAAACAGAAGCTCAGAGCATTAGTGTAATATGTGGCCACCCACCACAAACCATCAGTTAGGTTGGCCCTGGTCAAATCTGTTTTATTGCATATTCAAAAAGAACACACCTTCAGTGTAAATTTGTAAATACTTATGACACCCAGAAGTAGAGGGATTCTACAAAGCATGACATATCAGAAAACCCTAAATTGAGAAAACATACATTAAAGTTTTCATATTGTGCACATTTCCAATGCAACTACATTTACAGAATGTTACTATTCAGATATGTTTGAGTTGAAACAAAAACTACTATTTGCAAAGAAAGACATGTACATTACCAAGCTGTAAAAATCACAATTTTGTTAGAGTATTACTTGTGTGTATTTTGTACTGTAGCTCAAAATGAAAAATTGTGAACTTACTGGAGATTTGTGCTGGACATTCACATTATCAAAGAAAAAGTTAAAGATTGCATCCAGCAGGGGAAGAACTACATGAACAAAATTTTGACAGAATAGTCACTCGTCCTTTTGTATTTTGAACAACCTTTGAGGAAGGTTTGTTTTCTTTCCCATCGCCATCTCAACCATACCTGTGTCCTTCCTGCATCCGTTACAAGGTAGCTTGGTAAACCAGCTGACGTAGCTTTTCTTCTTAACTCTGTTAGATGTTCTGTGCTTTCTCCACTAACTACAATTTTTGTTTCCCTGTTAATTAAAAAAATCCAAACATTCAAGATTAAGATCTTGCACTTCAAAATAGTTTCATTTCAAACTGTATGTTTTCTGTATTCTTTTGGTACAAATCAGTCTCATAAGATTTAACAACAAATGTTTTGCTATCAAATCTAGCACTACTCAGATGATGAATACATCACTTCTATATGCTAATCCTTCACTTTTTATTGAAATAAGTTCATCAGGATTGTTGCTATTCATAATTTGGTAAGATTTAAGCATTACAAATCCAGCATTGTACTCACGTTTTTGATGTTTCGTCTTCCGAAGGAAAACTTCCTCAGATCTGTGACGAACTAGCCACTTCACTTTCTCATCCACAGGAGGATACCCTGTTCGACCTATAGTGGACTATATGCGATCTATTGCGTACCAAACGTATAAAGCGTTAGCCGACGTATTGTCACCTATGGTCGGTTAAACGGAGTGTCATGTCAAGAATTCAAAAAACTTGGCTGAGGAATTAATAAAAATCAAAGTCGAGGATGGCCACATATTTAATTCGCATGACGTTGTGTCATTGTTTACCAACACGCCGATTGATAAGACTCTGGAAATTATTAAAGCCAAACTAAATAATGATAACACCTTGAATAAGCGGACAAGATTGGAAGTGCATGACATCATGGAATTACTTGAATTTGTGTTGATAACCATTTACTTCTCATTCAGAGGCGCAATTAATCTACAAAAAGAAATTTGAGGCTGCCATGGGTAGTCTGTGTAGTGCTATCATCACAAACATTTTCATTGAGTGGTTAGAACAAAGAGCACTTGTCACTGTACCCCACAACTGTATGCCAAAATTATGGAGAAGATATGTCGACGACATTTTAGAACTGATTCCGGAGGGTATCCAATAGTTAACGGACCATCTTAATACTGCAGATTCAACTAACAGTATAAAATTTACCCACGAGGAAGAGAATGATGGCACTATCGCATTTTTGGACACTTCTATCACACGCAAAGCGGACGGGACTGTGAAATTATAATATCGCTCATTCCGAAAAATCAGGTGCCAATGCAGTTGAAAAAAATGAAAAAATAAAGTTGCTCAAATATTTTTCTTTTAACCGTTTTTTATTAGTAAACTAGTCATGGACATTGAATCCAAGTGATTTGTCAACACCACTTCTATATTTTTTCTGTTACAAAGACTTACCCATTTTTACATGGTGGGCAATGGGTGAGCTACGTTACCTGCTCAATTTTTAAGTATTGGTACTCGACAATTTATTGCATTTGTAGGCAAGTGTATCCTTTTTAGAAAGAGTGCCTTCATATGCACTGTTAGTGCATAGAAAAGTCATGAAACAGTAGTTGTAAGTTCTGTAGAGGTCAGTAGTAACGTAGATCACGGTAACGTAGCTCACTGTTTTTGCATGTTTTAATGCACAAAACATACATTAGACCATTTACTTAGTAAATTCTAATATAAACGAAGTAGTAGTATATATCTCTATCACATACTAAAATGGAATTGCTGCAATGCCTATGGTTACTGAGATATATGGTTACGTAGCTCACATTTCTTAACATGGTCTGTTCAAATTTTCATGTTCAACACTTTTTTTCGTCAAACATGAATAAATTTGACATTTTCTATTATGGTTTTCAAATTCACTGGAATGTTTGCTGTCAGCATACTTCAATTTTGTTGGAATTGCTGTTTTTCCACATCAAATAATGGTATGCCAAACTTAAGTAACGTAGCTCACACGATGTTGGTGGGAAATGAATTTCGTTTTTGAATTATGGAAAGATGTCATCAAATTTGGAAATCATTGTTCAGATACAAAATGCTGATCGTTTATCTGTTTAAAAATTATAATAGGCTTGAAAAAGTATTATATACTAAAAGAAAATGAGCATGTCCAAAAGTAACACTTTTGCGATGGAAACTCATTTTTAGCTATTTTTCACGCTTTTCGCTACTTTGAAGGCATAAATCAGAGTCATAATGGCATTAAAAGTATGACAAACCATATATGACCAAGTAGATTTTGACAAGCCCTATCCGAAAATTGCAGTATTGGAAGAGATAGAGGCACTGGAAGGTTTTTGTGGACAAAAGAACGTAAAACATGCTATTGGCACCCGATTTTTCGGAATGAGCGGTATTTAGAAAGAAAACACACACCGACCAAAACTTGAATTTTGATTCTCAACATCCAAAAGCTCGGTGTTGTCAGAACACTTCTTGATAGAAATGAAACTATTGTGACTGAAGATCAAGATAAAATTATTGAAGAGAATAGGATCAAGAAAGCACTTAACCAATGTGGTTACCCCGATTGGACAATTAGGAAAGTAAAAAATCAGATGATGGATAAAAACCGGAAAAAGGGCAAACAAAAGGACAAAACCAAGGACAAAAGTAAAGGTATGGTTGTTTTGCCACATATACAGGGTCTTTCTGAAAGAGCTCAACGTGTGTTCAATAAATACAACATCTCTACAGCCATGAAACCACACAATACCCTGAAAAGTGTGCTCGTCCACCCAAAGGACAAACGCGACACAAACCAACTCTGTGACTGTGTTTATGAGATACCTTGCAAAAATTGCAAGAAAACATACATAGGGGAAACGGGTCGAGCTTTTGGTAATTAGCGGTTGAAAGAACACGTCAAAGACTCTGAAAAATTGAACAATAGCAGGTACACGCATGCAAGTAGAAAAATACCTGTGGAAGAAGTACACAAATCAGCTGTTACAGATCATATTGCGGGAAACAACCATGTCAACGATTGGGAAGGTGCCAAAATTATTGACAAAGACTCTAACAGACAAACACGTTGGATCAGAGAAGCAATTTGGATCAGTAAGCGGGGGGCCAACGTCATCAACCGAGATGAAGGAATCTATTCTCTAAGTCATGTCTACGACAAGCTACTCAATGACAGAACTTTGCCTCCTGTGGATGAGAAACAGCGTTCCCGTGGGAGTAAAGTGGCTAGTTCGTCACAGATCTGAGGAAGTTTTTCGACGAAAGACGAACGTTAAAAAATATGATTACAATACTGGATTTATAATGCATAAATCTTACCAAATTATAATCCTTTACTTGTTGTTGGGATAGTCAGAAGTTTTTTCATGCATGTTTACAATAATTCAATATATTGATGTCAATTGTAAAAATCAAAAAACAAGGATCTCTTTGTACGTTAGACAAATTATAAATGTTTTACATCTGTGTAAATGTATCAAGTCTTTTCATTCATCGCAAGATGAAATGTTTGATCCTCACTAAACTCTGAGGGATCGATAAAATATTTGTACTATTGCATTGCAATATAAACATTCATTATTATATGCCGGGGGAGGGGTAGTTCTTAGAAAATATTTGTATGGGGATGCTCGAAGTAGACTTCAGGCTTTTGACCATCTCTATTACCTCGAAAAGCATGATTTTACGACTCACTCTATACCATTTTTCTAAAATATACCAAAAAATACACCCAAAATCCCTAGAGCACCCCTGTATACCATTTGTCAGTAAAAACCCCATAGGCCCCCCCCCCCCACGATTGTATGTAAATGTTACAAAGTTTTGAGATAACTGAAATGGGTTCCTGGCCTTTAATTACGCATTCAACTCTTTCTTTCAGTTGCATAGAAATTGTACTCTGTGCATGCTATTGTGCATTAAGTAATTATAGATCAGAGATAAAACAAAGACTATACCCATTTTCCCATTGTAGTAGTTTCTCTCCGTATGTCATCTGATTTTGAATAAGCGTTCTGTAGAGTCCCAAGCAGGCATGGGCAACCTGTGCTCCAACTTTTCCAACGCCCATCCCTAGTTCTTTGTTGACCACAAACACCATTTTCATATCTGCTGTGCCTAGCCACTGAAAGGACAATGGTACAGAAAATGATTTATATTACTACAGAATTCACAAAACTGTGTATAGTTCAAGCAATTGGGTGCAGTATTTCTTATAACACAGTTGGTTTTAATATTGTGCGTTTGGAATGTTTGAACCCCTAGTTAATTCATTGAAATACCATGACTATGATGCCTATATATTTAAATACACACAAACTGTTATCCTCTCTGACAGATTGCAAAACCACACATCTAACTGCACCATACATCTTTTGACTAGGTAATAAAGATACAAAAAAAAAGTACAATGTATTGTCTCACCTGTAAAAATGGCGCAAACACAATTTTTAAATTTTGGTTTACAAACGCTTGAATTATAACTTTCATTTGACGCCCTTTTTTGACAAGAGACTGAGGAATTTTGAAGTTCTTAGCATTTAAAAGAATCAAAATCATTTAAAAAAATTGCAAATTTATTTTTTGCACTGTAGAAACTAGTAGTGCAATACCCATCCATATGACGGGTGTATCATAAATTGAAACTTGTCAATGGGCAAAACGTCACAAAACGAGGGTATTTTCAAAATTAAGCATATGTGAAGTAGTATGCAACGTTTTGAAATGACTTTTAAATGCTTGGAACTTCCGTATTCTTCAGTCTTTTTGTCAAAAATAGTATATCAAATGAAAGCTTAAATTCAAACACTTGTACCCAAAATTCAAAATTATGTTTGCGACATCCATATTGGCGTATGAGCCATTATATGCATGTGAGGAATATTTTTAAAATTATCTTTAGATAAAAAAACCCTTCCAATAAAATTAAATTGACCATAAATAAGGCTTAACTGAAATGATAGTCTACATTTGTACTTGTTCATAGCAAACTGATTATAGATAACATTTGATATGGATGATTGAAAATCAACATTTCAGGTATCCTATTTGCATATAAATATAAATTTGCAATGAAGCAAATACAGCATCTATAACATAGGAAATCTTTCAAACAGGTAGTTGAAAAGATTTTGCATTCCCTCCAACATTAATCTTGAGAAAAAGTAGATAATTGCACATTGACATATATTGCAAAATCATCTAATTAAAAGTTTAATTTAAAAGTATATGCTGAAAGTATATGGATGATAAAAACTGCAATGTCAATTTGAAGAAAATAATTGGGTCACCATAGCAGCTAATACACAGCATACAGTGTCTATCAATTGGAAGGAGTTTATCTGTTCATAGTGCGAGTATTATGACAAATAGTAGAATTGGTATGAAAAGCGGAGATCCTTCTGTTTATAGATTAATCAAATCCCGCAAATTCCTACACCTTTATTGTGGGTCTTCTATTCTATGCGATGCAAACTGGTGGACACAAAAATTAGCATGAATTTATTAAAAAAATTCAGTTGCAATCATGATATAATTTAATTCCATTCTTGGCAGAATTTGATTGATATCCATGCTACATTGTACACTTATTTGTGTTGAATGTGGAATGACCCAAGTAATTGCAGAAATATGGAGGTGTATGTAGCAATGTGTAAAATTTGATTAGTCTACAGACAGGTATAAATCTAAAGTCAATCTTTGAAATAAGCTCCTGATTCGCGTGGTCTTTACTCATCAACGTGTGTTGTCAAGTAGTACTCTGCGCCGTACACGACACACTGCAATTTACGCAGTTGGTTGTGATTGGTTGTTACCGGGATCGTCACGCCAAGTTCTTGTACTGGTGAAAATTGACCAGTCATAATGATCGTCAAGCATGAGCTTTGTCAGTTAATTTAAATTCTGAATAACGCGTACGCATGGACTGCGTAGAAGCTCGATTGTTTGAATATTCTGGACGTGATTTTCAGGGAGCTTATTTAGAACTTAGAAGATAGACTTTAAGTCAGCAGTAATACGTACAGTGATAAGACTTTTTCAATGTGACTCTTATCTGCAGCAGGTGACTATTAATTTACTGTCAACCCATGCTTAATGCTAATTAGTGTGCAAGGAAAATTTATTAGCAAACTAGTCGCTTTTGAAATTTTTACCGTGTTTTTGGTAAATTTCAGAAAATAAATTATTGCGACTGAATCATTTACAGGAGTCTGTGCAGACTTGGTCAAATAGATTCCTACTCTACCTGTTGTTCCTGTTCAGCTTCAGTGCCACCGCTAGGGTTTTCAAATAACCATGCTGCTGCCACCTCTGCTGACACATTGCCAGTCACCTGCAGAGCCTTCAGAAAAGAGAATTGAAAGGATTTATATAGTGGTTAAACTTATTGATTGGTTTTTGATTTTTTTTAGCTAGGAAGAATCCCTGATTGGTTTATAACCTCAAACCATTCTGTCAAATGTGCTTGCAGTATTGAGAAAAGTGAGAAAATGTGTCACTTTCTAATTACTGTCAGGTCCCCAACAGTAATTACAGCACAGCAGCCTAAGGGGAATTTTTTTAATGCTTAAAAGCTTGTAACTTGAAAATTATCATGGTCATAATCAAGTGAAATTTTCAGCATATATTTATGTTATATACTTTTCTCTTTTTGGCTAGCAAAGAGGCGAGGTTTTGGTCACATCAGAATCATGAATTGCGCCCCTAGAGGCAAATAAGGTATTATAAACTAAATTTCCTTACCAAAAATCACTTCAAACAATTCATGCTCAATTCACTCAATGACAATGTATTGTAATCTGTCTTTTCCTTGCCTGGGATCTGTACATATTCCAGTCGACCTTGAACTGGATGTTTCTTCTTTTGTTAATAAATAAAGATGATTGAATAATGTGCACTCCGATCTTTGCAATTACACATTGTTGTACCTCTTTTAAAGTACAACCTAGACTCTGAAAGACTTAAGCTATTTTGTCCTTGTTGAAAGACTTGAAAAATTTGGCTCTTGTTGATTATAATTTCAATAGTAAAATCAGATATCATGGTACCCAATTCAATATGGTGGACGAGACCTACTATAGTCTCAGTTTACACAACATTGTGTAAACCAGTGATAGTGCCAGGATTTTCAAAGTGGGGCTCAAACTGGGGATACAGGAAACATCAGGGGGTAAACATTTTTGGAGTGGAAGAAAAATTATGGGATATTTCAAACTGCTCACGTAGCACAAAAAATTCTGTCAAATCTGCTAATTTCAGTTATAAAAATTGTTTAAAAATCTTGAAATTCCAGAAAAAATGGCCCATAGTGACTAAAATTGGCATAATATTTTGTAAAATGTGTGCGAAGCTTGCAATTTTTTTGACATTTTACATTTAAAATTATCAAAAACAAGTGGAAATTATATATGAAATTTGTGTCAGTGAAAAAGAAAGTGGGGAGGGGGTAAATTCCCTCATGCCTCCCCTTCCCCCTTTGGCACCACCCTTTGGACTACACCATCTGATAAGACTTACCTGTGATGCTAATGCTTTGTCAATGCCCATGTCACACAACATTTTCAAGTATTCTTGGTTGACTGATGCTCCTGTCCCTTGCTGCGCTGGTGCTTCCGGATTGGGGGCGCCATCACCAGACATGCGCTCTCCTCTTTCACCTGGATCACTCATTCTGCGTGTGTAGTCTAAAAGGAAACTGACTGATTATTGTACAATTCATTAATATGATGTTCAAGAAGTTAAGATCCCTTTTTTCGTTAAAGTAGGTAGGGTTATCAACTTGTATTGGCACTCTTGTCTCCTTTTGTTTAATTGATCATGCACTCCTTTTAGACAAAAGGGGTACCAAAACAAGCTACATGTAGTAAAAGGAATACCATTTTCAAAACAAGAGCTTTTAAAACGTGTCCCAGTTCTAAAAGAAGTACTTTTTATTTTACAGTGCTACCGGTATTGGTGCTTTTTACTTAACAGAAATTTCACAATTATGTAGATAAATACTTCCTCTAAATAGAGCACATGATTTCTAAGATAGACCTACCTAGGTTACGAGGTATGGGTACTGGTAAGAGAAGAGATCAACTAACAGAGATCAATTGACAGAGAATTTAAACCGAATTTGATTTTCAATTCCTAGTATAATTTGTGTATATATCGTCTTGCGCAATACACAATTCTTTAAGGTGGTTCTAACGGCTACGGTGTCCTGCACAGAATTTGTTCAAAATTTTACAGAATGTGCAGAATGATGAAAAAAACTTGCATTCCAAATTTTGAATTTTTCCGTCAAAGCGTTTTTGAGTTACGCTATTTTTTATTTTCCAATTTCCCATAGACTTTGTACATGGCAAATTTGGCCACCATG
>JXSR01S043254.1:0-10029 GCA_000969725.1 Ophiothrix spiculata | reverse complement strand
AGACAACAGATGGCGATGCAATAGCGGGTATAGACTACGAGCAACAGAACACGTCATTTACATTAAATGGAAGTGAGAAAGCAGTGTTCACACTTCAAACAATTTCCAAAGACATGTGTGGATCAGAAACAAAGAGTCTCACATTGCTTATTTACTGGAATGACATGCCAATTGATTGGACTGATAACAACCAGATGAACATTTCTATTACTCCATGTAGTGAGATAACAACAGTGTTAGAAGCTACAACAGCACCAACAACAATAGTAACAACAACAATAGTAGCCCCAACCACAGGAGCAACAACAGAAGCCCCAAGATCAACAGCAACAACAGAAGCACCACCAACAACAATATCAACAACTGCAACAACAGCAGCAACAACAAAATCAATGACAACAACAGAAGCAGTGACAACAAGCAACAACAAGAGTAACAACAATAACAACAGAAGAAGCAACAACAATAGCAGCAACAACAGAAGCACCACCAACAACAATATCAACAACTGCAACAACAGCAGCAACAACAAAATCAATGACAACAACAGAAGCAGTGACAACAACAGCAGCAACAACAAGAGTAACAACAATAACAACAGAAGAAGCAACAACAATAGCAGCTCCAACAACATCAGCCATTACAAAAGCAGCAACAACAACCACAACAACAGCAGCAATAACAATAGAAACAGCAACAACACTAGCAATTCCAACAACAGCAGCAACTGCAGAAGCAGCAACAATAACTGCAACAACGGAAGCAGCAACTACAACAGTATCAACAGCAGAAACAACAGTAGCAAAAATAATAACAGCTCCAACAACAAAAGCAACGACAGAAGCAGCAACAATAACCGTAACAACAGAAGCGGCAACTACAACAGCATCAACAGCAGAAACAACAGCAGCAAAAACAATAACAGCTCCAACAACAAAAGCAATGACAGAAACAGCAACAATACTCGCAACAACAGAAGCAGCAACTACAACAGCATCAACAGCAGAAACAACAGCAGCAAAAACAATAACAGTTCCAACAACAAAAGCAACGACAGAAGCAGCAGCAACAGCAGCAACAACAAATACATCTCCAACAGCAGAGGCAACAACAACAATCGCAACAAAAACAGCAGCAACAACAGAAGCTCCCAAAACAGTAGCAGTGACAGATGCACCAACAACAACTGCAACTACAACAATAGCAACAACAAAAGCAACTCAAACAAAAGCGGCAACGACAGAAGCAGCAACAGCAACTGCACCATCAGCAGCAACAACAACAGTTACAACAGAAGGAGCAACAACAGCGGCAGCAGTAACAACAGTAGATCCAATAACAACAAAAACGACAGAAGAAGCAACAACAATAGCAGCTCCAACAACAGCAGCAACAATAACCGCAACAACAGAAGCATCAATAGCAGAAACAACAGCAGCAAAAACAATAACAGCTCCAACAACAAAAGCAACAACAGAAGCAGCAACTACTACAGCATCAACAGCAGAAACAACAGCAGCAAAAACAACAACAGCTCCAACAACAAAAGCAACGACAGAAGCAGCAATAATAACCGCAACAACAGAAGCGGCAACTACTACAGCATCAACAGCAGAAACAACAGCAGCAAAAACAATAACAGCTCCAACAACAAAAGCAACGACAGAAGCAGCAACAATAACCGCAACAACAGAAGCAGCAACTACAACAGCAGAAACAAAAGCAGCAAAAACAATAACAGTTCCAACAACAAAAGCAACGACAGAAGCAGCAGCAACAGCAGTAACAACAAAAGCATCTCCAACAACAGAGGAAACAACAACAATCGCAACAAAAACAGCAGCAACAACAGAAGCTCCCAAAACAGTAGCAGTAACAGAAGCACCAACTACAACAATAGCAACAACAAAAGCAATTCAAACAATTGCAGCAACGACAGAAGCAGCAACAGCAACTGCACCATCAGCAGCAACAACAACAGTTACAACAAAAGGAGCAACAACAGCGGCAGCAGTAACAACAGTAGATCCAACAACAACAAAAACGGCAGAAGAAGCAACAACAATAGCAGCTCCAACAACAGCAGCAACCACAGAAGCAGCAACAACAGGTACTTTGGCAAAATTTGAAGGCTTTTACCAAAATACTCCTGTAATTTTGGTAATGGCTCATTCCACAGAAAATGAAACTCTTTTTGACTTAAAGCAAAAAATCGTTGTTGGTTGTTTTTTTTTGACCATATAAGCAGGTTTTTCAATCATACGTTTAATACTTGGTACGAGAGAAGTATTTGCCAAAGCAGAAATAGTGAAATTTATATATCTGTGCATGAATGAGCACAAGTTTTAACTCAAAAATGTCACAAACGTCACCAAAAAGTTACACCAAAATCTCACAAACGTTAAAACCCAAACAAAACAATGCATGAAACGAAATCCTTACAACAGAATTTCCTACAACTTCATGACATTATTTGTAAATATGTCGCCCAATATCTGTGGAAAGCGCAATTCGAAATTCGTTAACATCTCAGAGTCAGTCATTTAAAACAAAACAAAAACATATCCGTGCCATTTGGACCATGCATTCTTTTTTCTCGCTTCAACATAACCCAATAAAGCTGTTTTATGTTATTGTCAAGGCAGGAGTCGGGCATGTTTTAGTGCAAAAAATTCAAATCGGTAGTTTTAGATAGTTAGCATAAAATGGTAGAATGATGGCGCTGTTCAAAGTTTGTTTTATCCCTAAAACCGCAACGAAACAACTTTTTATTATTTTTTATTTCAGGAATATATTTGTAATTATATACCTCATATATAGATTCCTGTCCTCTGATTGGTTGAAAGTGAGGGCATGGATTTGAGGAAGCAGATTTTCAACCTTTGGCGGGAAATATTTCGTAAAATTTGGAAATTGACACATATTAGATACAGGCAGCCATTTTGAAACAGAATGACGGATTTGATTTGTTCTTGTTTTATTTGAATTGTAATGAGTTGGTGTATCACTGTTTACAGTTTTAAAGATATTTTATGTGGAAAATATTGTTTTTAAAGCAATCAAAATCCAGGGTCCATATGGACCCCCTCCACATACACACACACACACATCACCCACACACATACCTAATGCACTAACGGGATTATAAATCACCTTTAATATGCACTTAAGTGTTAATAGAGATAATAAATAATTAATTGAGAAAAAAAAACAATCAATTACTTGCAATGAGAATTTGAGAAAAATATGTTTACACACTGCAGCATTTTTAACCATGATGCATCAGTGACCTTTAATCGCTGTTTATTAACTTTCATTAGTCCAAAATACAACTTCAATTATTAGTATAGTCTTGCTGACATGTTCACATATTATGTCAACATAATCATAATCATACACGATCTAAGACCTTCATAATATTTGGTGCCACAACTCTTATCTTCGTTGTTTTATTTTGTTATGATGCATTTTCTTAAAAGAACGGATGGTTAGTAATGAAAATCATTAAAGGAGCCTGGTCCGATTACCTCAACATTTTTTCAAACTTTTTGAGATATTGGTACCAAAATGTTGCTCATATTTTTCTCACAATACAAGCCATGTGAAATTTCACGGCTTAGTTATGTTCGGTTTTGAAGATATAAATTACCCGTAAAATATTGCACTTCCTTGAATAATTGGCCTTCAAAACATTTCATCTTTTTACCATATATTTATGTTAGCAGCCATTTATTCAAAATCTTCAATCGCGACTTTCCGCTAATTTTCCAAAGTACCACTCATTATAATTATAGTTGGAATAAAAATATTTTAACTACTTTTTTATGTAAAGGTCAATTTATCTGGAAACTTATGTTGCTTTTGGTCAGATTTGACAGGTAATCTTGTTTGGTGTGAATTGGAACTTCGAATATGATCAATTTCCTCATGTACTCAAATCACAAACCTTAGAAACAACGAAAATCAAGACAAGATTCCGGTGCTCATCGATAAATGTACTCATTTGTACTATAAGGAATCACCACGTGTGACGACAGTCTCTTGAAAGCACCCACGGCTATACAAATGTTTCCATTTTGACGTCACGATATTGATTCAAGAAGTTAACATTTTCAATGCTGAACAGGTTTTTGCAGATGAATATCGTAACTGCATAGTCGTTCTAGCTAAGATTTGTTGAATTACTTAATCATTAGTACAATTTTATGACCATTCCGAGATATTATATTGATCAAGGATTAATTTGATACCAAATACATCAAAATCAATTGAGTTGGATTCTTCACAATGACGAAATTAGGAATTGCATTGTACATGTTCAACAATAGCAACATAGAATGAAGTCCTCATTAATAATTTCTTTCGCCAGTTTGTATAACATACTGCATAGCGCGGAAGGTAATTACTATGCATAATACCGATCCAAAACCCTCATGCATCGCGCAGGCGTAACTGCCAGAATTAAACAGACCGTCAAGATGTATATTGTTTTGGCCAAAATATTGATCTATAAGTAACGTGAAATTCCCATGTGTTCACAGCGAGAAGTGTGGCCGAGCGGTCTATTTAAAAGCGCTGTGCATGACAAATTTGTATCAGACCAATGTCATATCCAGCGTCATATCATTTTCTGCGGCCGAGTTCGGTTCCCCGGGCAACCTTTTTTTTTCTTCACTTCTTTTCATTTTAAACGTTCAATAGATTGATTTAAGAGTAAAGACACAGAAATAATCGGGTTACTGATTTTTTTTTACAATTTTGCCGTTCAGGTATTCATAGCCTCAACCAGAGAGATGTAAAATTTTACCTCTCTCTGCCTCAACACAGGCCTTCCGATGGTCAGTCTTGCATACACATGCTGTCTAATTGAAAAAAAAAGTATTCAATACGCATACTTGTATTCTTTATGCGAATTACGTGTAGCGGAAAGAGATATTGATCTGCTAGTGATTCATTTATATCTGAATTTTGTCCCACTGCTAAGCCTTGTGAAATGGGTCAAAAAACGTGATTTTTTGGTCAAATTTGATTTGACCCCGCCATGTTCAAGGTCACTTCTCTACTCAAGTTAAGTGATCATATGGAATGTTTATCTGTAATAGAGTGATAAGCAGGTGATTGAATGCCTTGGTCACGCTTGACTGCGCAAGGAGAATGCTTGGAAGCAAAGCAAAAAATTACCCTTCAACGCTCCTCAATTTGCAAACATAGGGTTTTGGTGAACGTGGAATGGTTCCCGGCGGTATATGACATCTTAAAAGGTTTTAAAGATATCATATACCGCCTGGGACGATTCCACGTTCACAACAATCCCATTTTTGTAATTTTTTGTAAATTGAGGGGCGTTGATGGATCATTTTGTGCTTTGCTTCCAAGCATTCTTTTTACTTAGTCAAGCGTGACCAAGACATTCAATTACTTGCTTATCACTCTATTACATATAAACATTCCATATGACCACTCAACTTGAGTAGAGAAGTGACCTTGAACAAGGCGGGGTCAAATCAAATTTGACCTAAAAATCACTTTTTTGACCAATTTGTGTTGTTGCCCCATTACCAGTACATGAGAAAATTGATCAAATTTAAAGTTCCGTTTCACACCTAACAAGATTACCTATCAAATCTGACCAAAAGCAACATAAGTTTCCAGATATTTTCCTCATAAATAGACCTTTACATAAAAAAAATGGTAAAAATATTTGTATTCCATCTATATGAGCAACCGTGTACACACTGCAGCATTTTTTTTATTTTTTATTTTTATAATGATGCATTAGTGACCTTTCATCACTGTTTTTAAATGCATTTAACAACCGACTACAACAACAAAATGCACCAGTGACCTGATTTTCAATGTTTTCGATGTATTACCCTTTTTCCCTTATATTGTTGTATGTTTACTATTTTTACAGATTCGGCATGCGAAAATGGTCCGGACCCAATAGCAAGGGATCATGTTGATTCAGGGGACGGTTTTGCAGCTGTAATGTCCACTCAGACTTGGGATTGCGATGGACCTATAGTGGAGTGGCAATTCTTTGTTTTTAAAGCAAGTTATATACCTATGATAGCTTTCAAGAGGGCTGATGATGGCATTGACACAAACTGGGTGGTTGTTGGTTTTAACAACGTAAGCGTCGTATCTGGTGGTTATGGAAGCTACCAGGTCCCTGAAAGTGAACGTTTTTGGGTGCGTGCCGGTAATGCTGTAGGATTTGCCGGGTCACATGTTAAATATTCTAGAAATATTATTGGCTTAACATACCTTAATAGCTTTTCAGACATGAAGCATAATTTAGAAGTAGGTGTGGTTTATGAAATGCGGTGGCCGCAGCCAGAAGATCGGACATATTCTGTGAAAGGAATTATTGGTGAGTTATTACTATGATAACAGGTCTGTGTAAATTAAGTTATACATCCTCTAGACTATTCACTTGCGTTGCCATAATTTTTCTAAATTGGTCATAACGCATGCTACTACCCTTTTGAGGTTTTTGTTAAGGCACACACATCACCGTATTGAGCAAATCGTAGGCCTAACGAACTTATTCAAACTATTGTTTTGTTTATACAATGTTGTTCGTCATGAGTTCGTTAGAAGTACGTTCAATACGTTATCAGTAGTAAGCAGGGTAAATTAGAAGGATTTGACCTTTGACCCCAAAATGGCGGAACTTCCGGTTTGAGGCATGATGGGAAAAATTCAAAATGGCGGCTGGCGGGAAAATTCAAATTTGCATAAAACAAAAGTCAAGTTGAATGTACAATATTGATTTGATCGATTTTATTGATGTTTATCGATTTTATTGATTTTTTATCGATTTTATTGATTTTTTATCGATTTTATCGATTTTCAGTGATTTTATTGAATTTACCGATTTTACGCCCTTTTTATGACGTTTTAAGGCGTTTTGAGCCAAATTTAAGTTAGTTTAGCAGGTTTCGAGCCTAATTTACGTTAGTTTAACCGGTTTGGGTATCTTAAGCAGTATTTGAGTTAATTTATCTCGGTTTGGAGACACTTTGGGGGGTATTTGAATAAAACTGATCATACGTTGCTAGGATTTTTGTATTTCTCGTGGTAAAAATAGGCCAGACACGATATATTTTGGGCGAAATATCGAGTGTTTTGCTAGTTCTCTAGGTGTTATGACGACATTTATGAGAGGAGAGACAGACGAGAAGAAAATATTGTTTCTAGCTCCGGCGTGATTCGAACACGCAACCTTCTGATCTGGAGTCAGACGCGCTACCATTGCGCCACGGAGCTATGCGTTGATATTTCAGAGAGACAGAAACATTGAGCGAAAATACGGAAGAAACATCTTATTATCCCAAAACCTCACTTTAAAAACAGCAATATCACGGTCAAGTTGTAGACCTGCTCCTTAATTATTTTAAACAACACATACCTCAAGTTAGTATATATATATCCTTTACTGTCATTCCCATTGAACTTAAGCAAAAGGAAGTCCACAAAATATAAAAAAATCCCATTTAACATTTAGACACAACCTGTTCTATTCCCTTAATGCACCGAAGGAAGGATTCGTTGACCCTAAACAATTATAGTCCACGAAATATGTCCATGATAAATAAGAAACTCCAGTTCAGCCATCACTCGTTGTATTCCACATGCACTGTAACAGGTAAAGTACTAGGCTTTGGATGAAGTTGTCACTACGCTAGCCCAGTAAGTAACCAAGGACAACGGCCAAACAAACAATCCATATTATATTGACTTATCAGTAAAAGGGACGTTGAGCAAATACAACAATAGACATATTGATATAGCTGAATTATGGGGTAAGATAAGGTCAAACCTGGAGGGCCAGGGGGGCGACGACATAAATAAGCAAACGCGGACGAAAAATTATTTTTTTTATGCGAATATTTTATTCGGGTATGAAGTCGGATTTTCATCATTCGGTGCCGCAGGGGTCTCAGTCTGATCAAATGCCAAGGTTAAAAGGGCAAAGGCTATGAGTGCGTGCTTCAAAATTGCTAACAAGGTCAAAACTCATGAGGGCGTGCTTCAAAATGGCTAACAAGGTCAATGATCAAATGTCAAGGTTCAAAGGGCAAAGGCTATGAGTGCGTGCTTCAAAATTGCTAACAAGGTCAAAACGTATTAGGGCGTACTTCAAAATGGCGAAGGCGTTAAAGACGGCGTTGTGGGCGTAAGTTTCGGCGTCGACGGCGTAAGGTGGGCGTAAGTTTCCGCGTCGACGGCGTAAGTATCGGCGTTGACGGCGTAAAGCTATAAATGGAACGCATTTTAAATTTATCCCGCATTTTAGAACAAGCTTTGGAGGAGTCAACATAGATAATTCTTGCTCGATTTGTGGAAAATCCTTCTACCGTAGGTACGACCTCAAACGGCACCAAAATACTGTACATTTCGACGAGATGTCGGCGGCTCGCGCTCGATCCGAAAGCGACTCGGGGTCAGCGGACGAAGAAAGGCCCATCAACCTTATCAGAGTCGGAAAACAAGCGGAGGATAGCGATGATGAAACGAGTGAGGGACGTAAGAACGACGACGTCGCGCTAGAAGATTTATCGTTTATCGCGAGTGGTACAACCAAGCTGTGGAAGCAGCCCGAGAGGCTCGCGATGAAAAGTAAGATAAATACGTCCAAGAAGGAATGGATCCGACCGAAGCTAATGAAAAGGCTTATTGAGAACGTTATGGGCGATCAAGCGGCATTTTTTCGATTCCTTCGGAATCTTCTTAGAACAAAAGCTAGGGCTGGACGGTACGATACTATCCTTTCGGACGTTGAGGCAGATGCCGAGAATATGAGCGCGGAAAAGGCGGTCAAAAGGAACTTACCCAAGCACAAGCATCACTTCTCGGCTCTTTTTGAATACGACGATGACACGATCGCGGACATCGAAGAAAACCAAGATCCCGAGACGGAGACCCCTGCGGCACCGAATGATGAAAATCCGACTTCATACCCGAATAAAATATTCGCATAAAAAAAAAATCGTCCGTGTTTGCTTACTTATGTTGTCGCCCCCCTGGCCCTCCGGGTTTGACCTTATCTTACTCCATAATTCAGCTATGTCAATATGTCTATTGTTGTATTTACTCAACGTCCCTTTTATCGATAAGTCAATATAATATGGATTGGTTGTTTGGCCGTTGTCCTTGGTTACTTACTGGGCTAGCGTAGTGACCACTTCATCCAAAGCCTAGTACTTTACCTGTTACAGTGCATGTGGAATACAACGAGTGATGGCTGAATTGGAGTTTCTTATTTATCATAGACATATTTCGTGGACTATAATTGTTTAGGTTCAACGAATCCTTCTTTCGGTGCATTAAGGGAATAGAACAGGTTGTGTCTAAACATGCTAAATGGGATTTTTTTATATTTTGTGGACTTTCTTTTGCTTAAGTTCAATGGGAATGACAGTAAAGGATATATATATACTAACTTGAGGTATGTGTTGTTTAAAATAATTAAGGAGCAGGTCTACAACTTGACCGTGATATTGCTGTTTTTAAAGTGAGGTTTTGGGATAATAAGATGTTTCTTCCGTATTTTCGCTCCATGTTTCTGTCTCTCTGAAATATCAACGCATAGCTCCGTGGCACAATGGAAGCGCGTCTGAATCCAGATCAGAAGGTTGCGTGTTCGAATCACGCCGGAGCTAGAAATTTTCTTCTCGTCTGTCTCTCCTTCATAAATGTCGTCATAACACCTAAAGAACTAGCAAAACACTCGATATTTCGCCCAAAATATATCGTGTCTGGCCTATTTTTACAACGAGAAATACAAATATCCTAGCAACGCATGATCAGTTTTATTTAAATACCCCCCAAAGTGTCCCCAAACCGAGATAAATTAACTTAAATTATGCTTAAGATACCCCAAACCGGTTAAACTAATGTAAATTAGGCTCGAAACCTGCTAAACTAACGTAAATTTGGCTCAAAACGCCTTACACGTCATAAAAAGGGCGTAAAATCGGTAAAAATCAATAAAATCACTGAAAATCGATAAAATCGATAAAA
>JXSR01S043249.1:1848-13832 GCA_000969725.1 Ophiothrix spiculata | reverse complement strand
AAGCTTATTACTGTCCATCCAATTTGATATTGCAATGATGCACTCAGTGGCAGAATTCTTGGTAATATCAAAATCTTCAGGCGTACTTGATAGTATTTTGGATATAATTTTTATAAAAAACGACCTACATTTACGTGTTTTGGTGCTTTGGGTGTTCTTTTGGTGGACATTTAAGGAATTTAAGGGGACCTTTTTTGTACATTGTCAAATTTGGGGGGGGGGATGCGCCCCCACTCGGGTTACGGGCTTGGCCTACACAGTTCAATGGCCCTGCTATGGACTTCATGACAGAGGGTATTTCACATTTGTATAAATTGTTTAAAAATTCAGGGTTTATTTTCCATTTTTGATAATTACATCAGATGGCGTACCACTTTTGCCATTGAATATAAACTTTTATTTTCCTTCTTTTCACCACGACACCATAGCCAATGTACCCTTTCATCTTGTCACTAACAAGGTCTGTTAGGTATTTCATTTTCAATGAACTTAAACATCCATGTTCTGATTTTTCAAAGTCTGTTCTCAGTGAAAGATCACTGCTGAAGAGGTTTTAGTTACACATTATAGTTATTGTAATTGTAATTTTATGAGCAATTTAACATTCCACTGTTTCCGATTCTTTGCTATCACTGGACACATGGTAACTTGTATCAAAATAAGCATTTTCAACCCTGTGTTACAGGCCCCTGAATATGTAATTTATTAATATAAAGTTTTGAGTGAAGCAGTACCATAAGTCAGACATGATATGTGAGTAGCCAATCTGTTATGCACAAGATGATTTTAATACAACACAATGGGCTGATAGGAAGTTGAGCTACTTGAGACATAATAGGTCTTTTGTTTAGCTGTCAATCATGTGTGTGGTGTGTTGGACTTTCCAAGTATTCTATTGTGTGATGCATGTAAACAAGTAGAGTATGATTGACTGTTACCATGGTTACATGGGGAATCCCCAAGTTGCTTATGAGTGAAGATTGACCTAGAATGTTCTGTAAATATTATGATGAAATTTATTATGTGTACTAGAATGGTGTGGATAAAAAGAGGGTTTTCAAGAGAAAGTTAAAGTGGTATAAAAAGAGATGGCTTTTGAGAGAAGGGGTCAGTTTACTTTGTCTGCTATGGGAAGCTATTAGATGAGTCAGCTTTGAAGTTAGCTATTACTTTAGTCAGCTATTGAAGTTATATCATTGAGATATTTTAGAGAAGATAAAGGAAGAGTGGATAGAGTTTTGAGAACGTTTTGGAGTACTTTATGCATAGCTGTTATAGTGGAGAAGTTTAGTCGCTGGATCGTGAATCGATTTTATATTAACTGTGGACAAGGAGTTTGAGATTGCAAGAAGACGAATTTTACATTGACTGATATTGAACACTATTCGGAAGGAGTTATCGGATATTTTGTACCGTTTTGGATCTGGATTTGTGGACATTTGCACAGATGTCATAAAGGACTTTACCGTGGAATATTATTAGCTAGCTTGTTCAACTCAGAAGCCACTCGTGAGTAAACTAAAACCGTAGATAAGACAATTACGCTGTTAAACTGTTTGTGTAAATAAATTGTTTGTTTATTTGCTAAAATCCTGAATTACAGTGTATTTATTCTTGCTTTGCTTTTAGCTTGAACCCGAAAGGTTAATTCTGACCTTGATCCTTGTTTTGGGTCGTAACACCTGATATTTCAAAAGATTATTAGGTACAAATGGGCAATATTTTGTTACCATAATCTGAAATGTAAAAAATAGTTGGAGGAATTGGATTGGACCTTCAAAACCTTATAATCTTCTTATATTAGAAATCAGCTGTGAAATTGCAATTATGTTAATCAAAGTCATACATTTTTCTTGATTTTCAGTTATTGTGTATAGTTATTCATATGATTAGATTTGAACATGTAAAAATTACACAAGTGTAGAATTTAGCCCTCTTTCTTTGTGTGTAATTTGGTTTGTAACTTTCACGTATGTTATAATGAATGTATTATTGTGCATTTGTTTATGCTGTTATTTATTAATTGCACCTGCAAATATCAACATTATTATCAAGGTGCAGTATTTTATTCCTTTTAATTTGGGTCATTGAAATATAAGCAAAAATTATTCATACATATAAAGATGAGTAGATCAGTTTATAACACCGAAGGAGAATATTGCTCAAGTTACGTCGACAAACTTATCGACGACTTATGGCAGAGGGGAATTGTTTGTCATGTTCATCTACTATACCAAGCTTGGTAAATAGGTTCAAGTAAATTCTGGGAAAAACAAGGGGAAGTATTATGCATGTTTTCATCTTGACAATTCACATTTGGGAACAGAACGTTCTGGTTGCACCCAAGGTAATTGCCACAAATATCATTCATTTTCTGTTAATGTTATTGACTTATGGTGGTTGCTGTAACATCCATAAATAAGTGAAAATTTCATTAACGTATATAGATTTAAAATGTAGTGTTTTACATTTTTTGTCCTCATAACTAGACAACCACTTGTGTGATAACAGTTGTATCACAGTAAAAAGAATTAATATTTTTTCGATTAAAAAGCACATGTTTTCATCAAACATTTTTATGGGAAGGAACTAAAACAATGATATTTTGAAAAGAAAAATTTTTAGCAAGAAAAAATGTTTTATTCCATTGAATACTAATCTACCAAAGAAAGGTTTGTCTCAAAAGTACACATTCAGTTATGCTGCTGGTACAAAGGTTAGCTTTGGGGTAATTAACTTGTATTTAATTGTGAAAAGTCTTCTAATGACTTACATATTGCACATTTTAGGGATAGTGATTTGTAGTCAGCATCATCATTTTAAAAAGTAAATCTAATCAAACATGATTATTCAAATACAAAGGAACATGATGTATTGCTGGTTTATTTCCATCTCATGGTTTTCTCTATTTAGGGGTCTTACATGATTTTTCTATTGTTTCTTTTTGAAGACATTTATATATATTTAACAGAAAATACTATTTATAAACATGTATATTTTATTTTAAAATATTTTTATAAATGAAGATCAGGCACAAAGCTATGTATTTTGGGTACAATGGAAGTTCATATCCTGAACCCATATTCATGGAACCCTGCTCTAGTTGACAACTAGTCTCTCTAGTTGGCAACTATCTTATTGTCTACTTGACAAGTAAACAACAGGTTAGTTGTCAACTAGAGAAAGCAAGGTTTCATGAAAATGTCCCCATGATACAGACTGGTAAACCCTTGATGATGTTGCATGCATACTTGAATTTCTAAATTTGGTGAATAATATCTACAGATTATATTTACAGGAAATTTTATTGTTTCTAAACTTAACCATTTGTGATAAAATCAGTGTAACCTATATTTGGTGAAATAAAACAATATGCACAAGTTGTGTATTTGCCGCTTCAATTCAAATGTCACCAATGTGTTGAATAGATCAAAAGAGGATTCAGAATTCATTTAAGCAATGCGCCAGATGTTTCATTTGATCAGGAAATGCATTGAAAGATATCAAATGGATTTAACGATTTCATAGTGTATCCAACATTATTAGATATAGTGGGTGTAGAATGATGTAATATGTAGATGAAAGCAATTTGTATTTGTGCAATATAAGAAATTTTAATATTCCATATCACTGTTTTGGATTGTTAATCACAGTGAGACAGTTTATTTAATGCAGTCATATCTGGCAATATGTTTTACAGATGTTTTGCTTTCTTTTTTTATTAAATGATAATCGGAAGCGGATGTCATACTTCATCAATTACATAATATTTTAGACCTGAATGGAAGAATACATTTTTGAAAGAGTAGAAGTTCTTGTCAATAAATTGTTTTAAGTTACAGATTTTTAATTGCCTAGGTTAATATATAGTGTGTTTCAAAATGATTAGTACAAATGTTAGCATAGCTTTGTTCACTGATATAAAAAGACCAATTCAATAGCTTCCATTTAAAAAAAGAATTTTGAAAATTGCAATTGGAGTTTACATCAGTAATAAGATATTATGTCTTTTTACAAACTCGCCCTGGGTAATAAATAGAATGGGACCTTTTTTAAAACCAGCCTTGAACTTATTTCTTACATTCTTAAAATTCATGACATTGTAAATGGACCTGGAATCAAGGAAAGTCAGTAGTACTATTTGTTTTAACTCCGCTAAAAATTATTTACATCAATCATAACTTTGGGTTATCATATCTAGAACCCTAAGATTGTGCAAGGTAAGATTAAATTATATTTAACGTACACTCTGCTATTTTAAATGATTATGCAAAAATCATCATCTTATTAAACCATAAAGCTGACATTGACTGTAAAATGTGTAGTTTGTTACATCTTTCAGAAGAAATAAATCAAATTATTTGATGTTCAAACAATTATTTTTGACAGTGTTAATACATTAATAGAACTTTTAATAATAGACCATGTACCACACAAGTGTACAATCATTACTAATAAATTCCTTTGCAATCAGAATATGCTGTGTTGTTAGTAAAATATTATTATAGCTTCTAAATGAAGCAGCATTCCTTTGCAAATACCTGGCTGGTAATCTATCACAAAGCACCTGTGTGACATAAATGGTATAGTCATTATACTTAGCACCTGTCATGATTAAGGCTATATTAAAGCTATATATGAAATACCTGTCAGTAGTAAAAGAGCAAGCAGTCAATTGATGATTTATGTCTTTTGCTCTGCTTTAAAGACTAAAAAAAGAAGAAAAATATAATCCTGTTAAAAATATATACTATCAATCAGTCAAACTTTATTTCTATAAACCTTTACAAGTAAACATCAAAAACATAAAACATAAAAGGCAAACTTTATGGAGGAGTGAACTAGAAGGTTAGAAGGCCTGTAGGGTAGTCTACCCCTAACATAACTTACATATTAAATACATTAAATCTCATTGTAGCTTCTTAATACCTGGCTGGTAATCTATCACAAAGCACCTGTCATTAAGGCTGTAGTAGAGCTGTATGTGAAATACCTGTCAGCAGTAAACGAGGGAGCAGTCAGTTGAACTGATGATTTATGTCTTTTGCACTGCTTTTAAGGCTAAAAATAAAAATATAATCCTATTAAAAATATAATCTAAAAGTATTTATCCTTAAACTATGCATTCAAAAAATGAAACAAACTTTACATTACTGTATATTTATTCATACCGACCCATATCGCTCCAAGGCTCCATCAGCTGAAAAAATTGCGGTTGACTGTTTTCAGTGTGTGCTACAATGTGAGCATAATTTTAGGTTACAGTTCGGCAACTGTGCTTGGACACTCTCTTGAATTTAAATCTGCAATCATAGATGAGTCAAATATAAGTTCTTGAAAATATAGTTGCATACTATTTTACGTAAGTATTTTAATTTTGCTTCTTTTAAATTTGTTATTATTGAATCTAAAAAAATATTTAACATACTATTAACTTTATGTAACCTTCAATATCAAGTTTGATCCTAGATGTGATAATTTCAATGTCCTTGTTGGAATTATTTTTCTATTGTCAACAAACATATATGCAAAATATAGTGTCAACAATGAATATGTTTTAAAACAGTTATTTACATTCATTGGCCACACATCATACATGTGTGTTTCACATTGTAAGTTCACCATTTAATTGTTCAGGTATTTTATGGATAGTTATTTGGAAATCTGGCAATAGATATACTAAGTTAAGTGAAATACCATTAGTCTTTCATGCTTTGACTTCAAAGATATTGATTATTGATGATGCTATGAAGGTGTGCTAATATCTCAAGTCAAGTTTACATACATAATGTAGTACCAGCAGCAGCAATTTGTAGCTATTTGGGATATACCTGAGAGTATTTACTTTCAACAAATCCCTGATGTTATGCATCCAACCAGTAAAGTGATGATTCATAGTATTGCTAAAACATTCCAAAAGATACGCACCATTATCATACTGGATAAGGATGTGTTATGTAGAGACAAGTATAAATGGAAGTTGCTGTCAAGCAAATCAGCTGGTAGTCTATCAGACATATTTTCACCGTCAAGAACATTGCCATCAATCATTTATCTCATTTTAAGGAGCTATGTCATGAGATGGCATGAGATATCAAAAAAAAAAACACCAAATATCACACCCACTCACACATCATTCTATTAAATCTGTTCACATACGATCAGAAGAAGCACCCAATATGATACCCACTCACACATCCTGCTCTCAGGTCTGCTTACACAAGATAAAATCTGTTAAGAGATTGGTTTCAATCATTTATTTCTTCCACATATGCAAAATAACAGTAACAATATATCAAAAATAGTACATAACATTGTAAACTGAAAATATAACATTGTGGAGGAGGACTTTAGGAGGACCTTTAACATTTTTGATTGAAAAGGCTAGAAAACAATTATTTGTCTAGCAAATGTACTTTTACACATTTCGATTTGATTTTTTTGAAAGTACACTTTGTTATCATAGACATAACGTCCATGAGTTTTAGATGGCAAATATTCAAGTTGTTATCAGTTTAGTGTTTCTTTGTTGAAGCATCAAGGGGGGTGAACTAGGTTCAAAATTATGTTCCATTGATGATTAGATATTCTGATTTATATTTTTCTACCTAAATGTCAACTAATGAGATACTTAACTCCTACAAATAGTTATAAAACTATTACTAACTTGCATCAATTTGTTTTAAAAACATAAATGTTTGGAAGAAAGCATATGGTTTTTCGTACATGCATGTAATTAACAAAATGACGTTTCAGATCATGATGGATGTCATTCAATCATTCTCTGACATTGCCAAATATTTTAGTTTGTATGCTGATATATGTGTCCCATCAATCTCAACCAGCTGGTTGCCGTTAGCTACATCTGTCGCATTTTATCACCATGATAGAGATTAAGTCTACCCCATTTCTTTTATTTTGTACTATTAGACTGATGGGTTCAGAGATATTTTACATTTTCTCCAAAATGTTTGACACTATGAGATACATGTAGGGTGCTGAAACTGGTTGGTTTCCATTTGACGAGTCACATATTTCCTGAACATTAATAGAACACACAGGGAATTCGATACAAGAAAAACAGGATGTCATTACTGAAACATTGCATCAGTATTATCCAACTGACATGATTCCCTAGTGTTGAGAACTTGCACTGTAAAGATTGATTCTTTTGCATTTTCATTTTTGAATTTATTATTAGTATTCATAAAGATGGTTATCAATTGTACTATTTTTGGATTTCTTGCTCTGCTTTAATAATATCATTTTTGCTATTTGACAATTGTTAATTTGCTAGATATATATATTGATATATTCTGGTTTTGAATGTACAATAATTCAATCTTAAGTTAAAATAAGAATATAATAGCTACAAGTAAACCTTTGATATGCAATTTCTACTAGTGGTTATGATTTCTGTAGTTTGATCGTATTTCAGTAGTAGATACTAAAGATGTTTATGTACAGTAGTATGTAGTGGACATTAATGCTTTTGGACTATGATAAAATGCATTGTATCCAATTTTATCTTAAATTACATTTATTTATTCATTTTTTAAAACTTTTTTCTTGATAAAAAGTGGTGTGGCCAAAGCCGTATCTGCCTACACAGTTCAATGGCCCTGCTTTGGACTTCATGACAGAGGGAATTTCACATTTCAGGGTTTATTTTCCATTTTTGATAACTAAAGGACCACATGGCGTACTTCTTTTGCCATTGCCATTGAATGTAAACATTTATTTTTCTTCTTTTCACCATGGCACCATAGCCAATGTACCCTTTCATCTTGTCACCAACAAGGTCTGTTAGACGTTTAATTTTCAATGAACTTAAACATCCATGTTCTGATTTTTCAAATTCAATTCTCAGTGAAAGATCACTGCTGAAGATGTTTCAGTAACACATTATAGTTAAATTTGGTCCAACCATTGTAATTTTATGAGCAATTTAACATTTCACAGTTTCCAATTCTTTGGTATCACTGGACACATGACAACTTGTATCTTCAAAATAAGCATTTTCAACCGTGATATTTCAAAAGATTATTAGGTACAAATGGGCAATGTTTTGGTACCATAATCAGAAGCAAATATTATTCATACATTAAAGATGAGTAGATCAGTTTATAACACTGAAGGAGAATATTGATCAATTTACATCG
Source organism: Ophiothrix spiculata (assembly GCA_000969725.1). Taxonomy (NCBI): domain Eukaryota; kingdom Metazoa; phylum Echinodermata; class Ophiuroidea; order Amphilepidida; family Ophiotrichidae; genus Ophiothrix; species Ophiothrix spiculata. Next base: position 5,670 of record JXSR01S043249.1, on the reverse strand, counting down.
ATAAACAAACTTATGTCAGAGGGGAATTGTTTGTCATGTTCATCTACTATACCAAGCTTGGTTAATAAATAGGTTCAAGTAATCTCTGGGAGAAACAAGGGGAAGTATTATGCATGTTTTCATCTTGACAATTCACATTTGGGAACAAAACGTTCTGGTTGCACCAAAGGTAATTGCCACATATATCATTCATTTTCTTTTGATGTTATTGACTTATGGTGGTTGCTGTAATGTCCATAAATAAGTGAACATTTCATTAACGTATATAGATTAAAAATGCAGTATTTTACGTTTTTTGTTCCCATAACTAGACAACCACTTGTCTGATAACAGTTGTATCACAGTATAAAATATTAATATTTTATGATTAAAAAGCACATGTTTTCATCAAACATTTTAATAGGAAGAATAACTAAAACAATGATATTTTGAAAAGAAAAATTGTTAGCAAGAAAAAATGTTTTATTCCACTGAATACCAATCTACCAAGGAAAGGCTTGTCTGAGAAGTACACATTCAGTTATGCTTAGGGGTTATTGACTTTTATTTAATTGTGAAAAGTCTTCTAATGACTTTTATATTGCAAATTTTAGGGATAGTGATTTGTAGTCAGCATCATCATTTTAAAAAGTAAATCTAATCAAACATGATTATTCGAATACAAAGGAACATGATGTATAATTGCTGGTGTATGTTCGTCTCATGGTTTTCTCTATTTAGGCGTCTTACAATATTTTTGCATCATTTCTTTTTGAATACATTTATATATATTTAACAGAAAATACTATTTATATACATGTATATTTTATTTTTTTAAATATTTTAATAAACGAAGATCAGGCACAAAGCTATGTATTTTGGGTACAATATAAGTTCATATCCTGAATCCATATTCATGGAACCATGCTCTAGTTGGCAACTAATCTCTCTAGTTTGCAACTATCTTTTGTCTACTTGTTAAAATTTAACAAGTAAACAACAGGTTAGTTGTCAACTAGAGAAAGCAAGGTTCCATGAAAATGTCACCATGATACAGACTGGTAAACCCTTGATGATATTGCATGCATACTTGAATTTCTAAATTTGATGAATAATATCCACAGATTATATTTACAGGAAGTTTTATTACATCTAAATTTAACCATTTCAGATAAAATCAGCGTAACCTGTATTTGGTGAAATAAAACAATATGCACAAGTTGTGTATTTGGCGCTTCAATTCAAATGTCACCAATGTGTTAAATAGATCAAAGGAGGATTGAGAATTCACTTAAGGAATGCACCATCTGTTTCATTTGAGCAGGAAATGCATTGAAAGATATCAAATGGATTTAACGATTTCATAGTGTATCCGACATTAATAGATATAGTGGGTGTAGAACGATGTAATATGTAGATGAAAGCAATTTGTATTTGTGCAATATGAGTAATTTTAATATTCCACATCACTGTTTAAGATGGTTAATCACAATGAGGCAGTTTATTTTATGCAGTCATATCTTGCAATATATTTTACAGGTGTTTTGCTTTCTCTTTTTAATAAATGATTATATCGGAAGCGGATGTCATACTTCATCAATTACATAACATTTTAGACCTGAACGTAAGAATACATCTTTGAAAGAGTAGAAGTTCTTGTCAATAAATATTATTATTTTAAGTTACAGATTTTTAACTGATTTTTAATTGCCTAGTTTAAATCTAGTGTGTTTCAAAATGATTAGTACTCAACTTTGTGATTTCCATTTCAAAAAAGAATTTTGAAAATTGATGCACGCAACTGGAGTTCACATCAGTAATAAGAAATTATGTCTTTTTACAAACTCGCCACAGGTAATAAATAGAATGGGACCTTTAAAACCAGCCTTGAACTTATTTCTTATATACTCTTATAATTCATGACATTGTAAATGACCTGGAAACAAACGAGGAAAGTCAGTAGTACTATTTGTTTTAACTCTGCTAAAATGATTGACATCAATCATAACTTTGGGTTATCATATCCAGATATGTTATGGTAGGTGGGGTTTGGCGGGTGGGAATGGATGTGGAGGTTAGAGTTTGTAGATGCACCTAGGTCGACCAGTAAATTCAATAACAACTTCAAATTGTCAATTATGTGAATGAAGATCACGTAGGTTGAACACTGTACAACCTGCTATAAAAAAATCACCCATTATGCTGGTTGACAAATGAAATTCACTTATAACTTCAAGTTGTTAATGCAACTGACTATGATTACCCTGGGTTGACAAATGAACTACATTAACATCCCCAGGTTGTCAATTATGCGAGTAAGGATTACTAGGGTATACATTGTATAACCTGCTATAAAACAAGTATATTATGATTTACCTGCTTTTCACTACTAGTAATAGTATTTTCTACATATAGGATCCTAAGTGGAAGTCAACCCAGGGTCGGTCAACCCGGGGTTGCCTAACCCTGGGTTGACTATCATGTGGGTATTTCCACCGCTGCATATATATATATATATATATCAAATATAATCCATACATAGTAAGCCTACAATCCACAAACAAATTAAATTTAAAGGTAAATTAGGATGAAACAAATCTTCGGGAGTCTCGAACATGTGCTGAAAAACAATCTTCAGGAGTCTCAAACCTGAGCTGATGAACACGATTAACAAATTTGTCCTTAGTGTCCACGCAAACTACTTCAACATACCATGAGTATAGTTGCAGTAATAATGAATTTAGAATGCACTATACTATGCCGGGGCACTGAGCATCCCGGCTGAGCATGCATGATGATCAGCTGTGAAACTCAAACTTGACCCAGCATTCTCTCTGTAACAGGTTGGAATGTGACCTATAATATATAGAATTGTACATGAACATGGTAAAGCAGAGTATTATAGTGGAACTTTACCGAAAAGATTCATGGGAAGGGCGAAATAATTCTAAATCGACGATGCTACGTCATGAATTCATAATTTTTTCACAAAATGGACCATTAAAACCATACAAGAATTCTGATTCACAAAGCAACGACTGAAATTCATACTTATACAATGTATTAAAAGAGTTATACATTTATGGGTCATACATCATACATGTGTGTTTCACATTGTAAGTGTATCCTGTAAAACTTTTCAGGTATTTTATGGACATTTATTTTGAAGTTGAGAAATAGGTATACTAAGTTAAGTGAAATACCCTTAGTCATGCATGCTATGACTACAAAGATATTGGTTATTGATGATACAATGAAGGTATACTGATATCTCAACTCATGTTTACATATATAACGTAGTAAAAAAAGCCGCAGCAATTTGTAGATATTTGATGAACACCTGTGAGAGTATTTACTTTCAACATATCTCTGATGTTATGCATCTGTAAAGTGATGATTCATAGTATTGCTAAAACATTCTAAGAAGATACGCACCATTATCATACCCGGGATCATATCGGATGTGTTATATGGAGACAAGTATAAATGGTCGCTGTCAAGCAAATCAGCTGGTAGTCTATCAGACATAAGCTGTGTTCACATTTAGAATTCGCTGGGGTAATCTTTTTTACAACATTCAACAAGGATTCCAGCTAACACAGGTTGCCGTCTCACTTACGTTTTATCACGACTGATAACACGACTGTGACCGAGAGATTTCGCAACCCGTGTTAACTTATAACAAATAACAGCGGCAATACGCTATAAAATATCACCCATTATGCTGGTTGACAAATGAAATTCACTAATAACTTCAAGTTGTTAATGCAACTGACTATGATTACCCTGGGTTGACAAATGAACTACATTAACATCCCCAGGTTGTCAATTATGCGAGTAAGG
>JXSR01S043246.1:70005-80719 GCA_000969725.1 Ophiothrix spiculata | reverse complement strand
AGAAAGAAAAAAAACGTACTTACAAAGTGCATATCAAAATTATATTTATTATGATAATATTGAATAAAATGCTTCATGAATTAATTAAATATGTATTTTTTAAAATAATTTTTCAGATCAATTTAAAGTGCCTCCTTCAATCAGTGGATCCAGTAGGGAGCCTGTTGAGTCTGAATATCACAGTTCTGAATTCCTCAGTGAAAGCTCCTTGGAACTAGACCTACAAGTTGTATCGGATGCCAGTAAGACACCACCGATGCATTCATTGGAGATGAATGGCCCAGCTTCATCAAGAGGACGATCCTCAGATGGCAGCAGCTGTGAAACCGACCAACCCATGGCAACAGCCACTGTTATGCAGACAGGTGTAGTAGATAATGCCCCCACCAATCATATCAGATCAGTACATCAGCAAACAGCTGAAGGATCAAATGGCTCTGCCAAGTTTATACCGTCTGGCACAGAATGTTCCTTTGATCGAAATATAGCACAAGGAGCTCTTCATACTACTAATATTAGCATCAAAGATGCTAGACTAGATTCTTTGGAAGCTAAGATATCTGAAATTGGGCTTCAACATGGACAAAGACCAGAGGCATTAAGAGTATTACACACACTGTCTAAGTGGAAAGTGACAATATACATGATCCATTGTTTGTAATTGTGCGGCACTACACAGACAATGAAGATCGTTCTGCTTAGTGATGATATCGATGGTCTTCTGTACGGCAGATATTCCTAGGACCTGGTGCTCACCAAGTCCAAGTATGAACATGTTGATTGTTGGTGCTGCCAGGTCATAAGAATCATCTCCCGTACACAAGCATGCATGACAAGGCCACTGATATGATCACTAAGCAGAACGAAGTTTATTGTATGTGTTGCGCCGCACAAATACAAACAATGGAAGACCAGGCACATGGCAAATGGGTACATCCAATGGATACGAGGTCTTAGGCCCTGTATCCATAGACTGTTCCTCTGTTGCATATACCCTTATTCTGTGTTCCATTGTCCTCCTATTGTCACTCGCCACACAGAAAATAACAATTTGTTTTGCTGAATGGCCGTATCAGTGACCTTGTGTACATCAGATGCGCCCTTTGTTTGGTGCAGGACAATTGAGCACGGAACAAGGACATATGCCACAGGGGTACATGCAGCCTATGGATACAGGGCCTTAGGCATAATAACTATAAGCGGCACCAAAATGGCAGCGAGCGCATATTCTTGTTTTTAATGTTTTGGATTTCTTTGGGGGATACTGATAGTGTGCCATTAAGTTTTCCTGTACGTGTTGATTTTTAAGTAAATTTTCCTGCCGTAATTTTCAAATATAATTTTTTTTTATGAGGTTTATCTTTCTGTGTAGATCATGTTGTGTAACGGGAATGACACCCACCCATCCAAAATTGTTTTTACAAACACGCAGCAACTAGCTGATTGATTTGTAGATCTAAAAATGAGAGCTGGTTCCTTGAAAAATAGAAATAAAAGTACTTACAAAGTGCATATCGAAATTATGTTTATTATGATAATATTGAATAAAATGCTTCATGAATTAATTAAATATGTATTTTTTAAAATAATTTTTCAGATCAATTTAAAGTGCCTCCTTCAATCAGTGGATCCAGTAGGGAGCCTGTTGAGTCTGAATATCACAGTTCTGAATTCCTCAGTGAAAGCTCCTTGGAACTAGACCTACAAGTTGTATCGGATGCCAGTAAGACACCACCGATGCATTCATTGGAGATGAATGGCCCAGCTTCATCAAGAGGACGATCCTCAGATGGCAGCAGCTGTGAAACCGACCAACCCATGGCAACAGCCACTGTTATGCAGACAGGTGTAGTAGATAATGCCCCCACCAATCATATCAGATCAGTACATCAGCAAACAGCTGAAGGATCAAATGGCTCTGCCAAGTTTATACCGTCTGGCACAGAATGTTCCTTTGATCGAAATATAGCACAAGGAGCTCTTCATACTACTAATATTAGCATCAAAGATGCTAGACTAGATTCTTTGGAAGCTAAGATATCTGAAATTGGGCTTCAACATGGACAAAGACCAGAGGCATTAAGAGTTAATTCAGGTCCTAATCAAGGACCTGCTTCTCTGCGAGGTCCTAGTCTAGAAGAAGGAGCACGAAATCCTTTGAAGACAGAAGCAACTCCAGGAAAGGGGAATGATGTCAATAAGCTTGCATGCAGCAAGTCTCAGCGCTCGTTTGCAATGGATGCGTCCAATCAGGTCCATCCTGATCAACAGCAAGATTGGAGTGGTTGTAGAACTGTAGATAAAGATGGTCTGGTCAAATTAGGTCGTGAAAGTCTGGGTACTGAAGTAGCTGTAAGTTCGTCTGCTAGGACACAGACTGTGGCAGGAAATGACGATGGAAGGCAGATGTCAGCGACAGAATGGGTACCCCCTCCATTAGGCAGTCACAGCGTGCAGAGTCTTATAAACCACTCTGTATCAGCTTCCACTCAGACACATCCAGAATCTGGAGATGATGGCTGTCATCCTTCTCACCAGTCATGGAATAAACCACAGCATCTAATAAGTGGGAATTTACAAGGACAAAGCCTTGCCAACCAGTCTGTAGAGAAAGCTCCAAATGAGGCCCGCAGTGGAACGTATCAGAAGGGTGCTGAATTGCCAAAGGATCCCCAAGCAGAAATGGCTTTACCAAGTGGTAACGGAGGTGGTTTCGAGAGGATGGATCGGATGGGTGAGTTTAGTTACTTTAATCTCTTTTGATATATGCTATTCCATTAAATATTTTTCATGACATAGTAAAGTGATAAATTATCTTGTATACACTATTAGATAATTTATCACTATACTTTGTCATGAAAATGAGGAACATTTAACAAAGGACAAGTGTAGACAATACAAGTCATATAGCATTGTGTAGTCATATAGCATTGTGTAAAACAAACCATCTTGCTGCAAACAAGATGATAAAAAAGTAATTTGATAGTTATTTTCAGTAAATGTTGAAAAATAATTTTGAATTGTGCAAGGGATTTCAAGCCACTGATTCTTTGTTTTGTGCTTTCAGTTCAGTCATTTAAGTTCATTTTATTTTTCCAAAACATTTACATAAAAAGTAACAAATTTAAACAGGAATTTAAAAATACAATGTACATAATGCATAACAAAAACAATTTATGCATAAGACAGCACAGTTATGGGGATAACACTGGAAGGCCATTAACCCTAACTCCCAAACGCCTAAAAACTATCAAAGTCCAAATACGTCATACAAAAATTTCCCATTTCCCCTCGGATTCGAACTCCTGACCTCTCGCATCCCGGTCCAATGTCCAGCTATTGCAAGCCATCCATGCCAGCACTTTCGTGCCCATCTGTATCCTCGTCTATGACGTATTTGGATTTTTGAATTTCTTGATTTTTGCTTGTTGGAATTTGTTGGACTGTGACGTGTTAGGGTTATGGCATGTAAAATGTCTCCAATTAAATACATGGATTGGTGAATTGCCCACCACGGAAAGTTCTGGCTAAACTCCTGTCCTTTAGCTTGATATTACTTGATAAGAAGTTACAAACTGACCAAATTACAATTTTTATGAACAGAGATTGCTGGGAATGGCCAATCTTATTCTAACGGCATCCATAGATCATCAAGTGAAAACCATATGCCAACTCGGCCCCAACCAAATGGTTATATCACTGAAGCAAGTTCATTGCGTTCTCAAGATCACCATTCCCTGACAATAGGCCATGAGCCATCGACGCATCTCAGACCTGATGAAATGGCGATGGCATCAGGACACCATGATATCTTTGACAGAGAAGATAGACAAGGTACAGCTTTTGTGAGATTTTGGCCCGAAATTATGCTCCTGGAGCAGCTGCTCCCGGAGCAGTATCTAATACATGCTCCGGGAGCATGTTTAAATATTGTCTTGCAAAATGGCATTGATTCTTTATCAATACCATTTTGCAATACAATATTTAAACATGCTCCCGGAGCATGTATTAGATACTGCTCCGGGAGCAGCTGCTCCAGGACCATAATTTCGGGCCAAAATCTCACAAAAGGTACACTGGTTTTAGCATGTCTGTTCCTTATAAAGATGGTGGTGCTGGAAATAGGCCATGATAAAAATTGTTGTAGGCGTGGCATCCAAAGACATTTGATCGCCCAAATGACATTCGCTCACACTACGAAGGAAACCTCTAAAGGGAAGCAACATTTGGACACTTCAGTTTGAGTGGAAGGGGAGATCACTTCAAATATTCTTTAGTTTGTTTATTTAATAATTACAGGACTGCAACATGCTCAAGTGACATTCACTTTCATCGATGTAAACGATGTTCGCACAATGAGAGCGACATTCACTCTTCTCAGTTTTAGCAAATAAGTCAAAGTGAATATCAATGCATTTTCATGAGCAGACAGCTAGTCATTTTAACGTTGTTGTAAAAAATTGTGCCTTTCTGACTTTTAGATTTTAGATTCATGTGTACTTTTATAATTGCCTGGTTTTTAATATATGACCAGCTGCTGGCACACTGGTTTTTTTACCGTCTTTTTGACAGATATTTGTGCTTTTTAAACATTTTTGGTATATCATATTGTAGCGTGTAATGTAGTTTTAAGCTTTGTGATATATTCTGTATGAATTTGTGTATTATTTTCATGTATTTTTATGTTAGGGCCTATTGATACTTTGTTGTTGTATGCGCTTAGGGATTTTCGTATGAGGCGCTTTTATAAATGCAGTGTATTATTATTATTATTATTAAGAGCGAATGTCAATCGGGCGACCAAAATGTATTTGAACACCAAGCCTTACAGTGTTATTTCATTCTTAAAGGAGCATAGCTCGATTGCCCCAATATTTTGGTACCAAAATATTGCTCATATTTTTTTCACAACTCATGTGAAATTACACGTTGGAGTTACATTCCGTTTTGGAGATATACATGAAAATGTGTCTTAATTATGGTAACCATAATTAATTTTACACAGTAACTTATAGGCAGCTCTAAAATGCAAAATTGTCTGTGGGCACATATAAGGGCACCACAACCTTAAAAATGTATATTTACCTGATATTCCACTATGTGAAAGCGACAGTTACATGTTAATAAAGAAACCCTTTTGTAAAACATTCTTGACTTTTGACACCTATAAATGTTACTTGTTTTCAGAGAAATATCCAGAGCCTACGAGTTCCTTGTGTTCCAGCTCGAGGATGGGATTGAGGGAGTCTGGAGTAGGTGAAGATTCTCCTAGCGACTCAACACAATACAGAAAACAGGTAGAGTACTCTGCTAATAATTCATGTCACATGAGTAAAAGAGTGAATCTGTTTACTGGACTTTTTTTGTCCGTATGCACAAAGCACAACCAACTTAGTCCTGGACTAAGTGAAATTTGAAATAGGGGAAAATCACACATTTTTGGGGACATCTAGCGATAATTTATGTTCTTGATTAAAGATTAAAACTTTTTAGTCTGGGACTAAATTAGTTAGTCCTTGTCTAAACCAAGTTTTGTTCTTTTTGGAAAAAAATGCCAATGTTCCAAAACAGACAAATGGTTAAATTAGGCCAAAAAAAAAGAACTCTTGTTTCAGGTTCCTTAGGCCAAAAACCCTAAGCTACACATTTTTATTTTTTTTTTAGTCAAAAAGGCTATGCACACGCTGAATCTTTTTTTATTACGTTTTTAGGTCACTTTTTTTTTTTCTGGCCGAATTTTTCCCTTTTTTTGTCTCTCGATGTAAAAAAAAAGAAAGAAAAAGCAAAAAAATCTCCTGAAAACCTAAAAAAAAAAAAGAAGAAATGCGGTAAAATTCTAATTTTTTACCTAATATGCACAGGAAGCTGAGACAGAGTTCTTTTTTCTTTGGCCTTATAGTCATTTCAACATAGATCTTAATGCAAGGACATAAATTATTACAGATTCCAACAAATGTGTTATTTTCAAGGAATCAAATTTCACATAGTCCGGGACTAAAGTTAGTCCTGCTTTATGCATACAGACCTTAGCTTTTTAGCAATTTACATTTCATGTTGTCCCTGCAACACTTCGTCAGGTTTTTGACCTGCTGGATTGGTCACATGATATACGACTCGGGTGGTTTTGATAGCCTGGTCCCATGTATGCAATAAGTTATGCCGTAGTCCTCCTTTTTTGTTCAATGATGGATTTTCCACACGTTCCGAAATTGCTTCTAATTCCTCTCCACTATTCCTCCTTGTCCAGGATGATGGGCTCTTGAAAGATAATATGGTGTCCAGTGTAGCCTTGAGAGATTGTTTATTCTCTCCAACGTGTGAAGCTGAGCAATCTGGTTCACCACATACAATAAACAAAGTTGGATTGTTTCTCTTAACAAATTTCACGACATTCGCTACACTTCAGATTGAATTGGAGCGAAGATCGCTCCGAATATTCTTGGGTTTGTTTATTCAATAATCATACCACTACAGCATGCGCGGGTGACATTCGCTTTCATCGATTGAAATGATGTTCCCTCAATAAGAGCAACATTCGCTCTCCGTTTTAGCGAATAAGTCAGAGCGAATATCAAGAGCGAATGTCACTTGGCCAAGAGAATGTCTTTGGACGCCAAGCCTTATTTATCATAATCCTTTAAACGTTTCTTGACACGTTCTGATGATATACAGAAAGATAGGGATGGTGCTCCTGCTGTAGTGGACTGACCACTGCTTTTGTTGTTTATTTCCCTTTTTATTGGCTTTAACAAAGGCCCAATCAGGGTAACCACAGGTATTGAGATATCACATGACCAATCCAGCGGGTCAAAACCTGACAAAGTTTTGCAGGAGCAGCACGAAACGTAGTTTCAAAAGGATGTCCAGTAAACAAATTTACTCTTTTACTCATATTTACTACTATAAATGATTGAGAATATTCACTCATTTACATCATGTCACATCTTCATTATTGTTGGGTGGGATTCCCACTTTGAAGATGCCATGGCATACCTGTAATGATAACGATCCAAAGAACACTTTCAGAGTCATTCTCATCCAATCAGTCTGCATTGACCAAATATTCAAAGAAAAAGAAAGAAAGAATTCTTTAGGCTAATCGCCAAGGATAAACCAAGAAAGCCTTTAATGAATCTTATTTCCATTGGGGTCCAAGATCTTTCTTTAATTAAATCAGTTTTGAATGCAGGAGGAAGATCGGAGTACCTGGAGAAGAACCTGTGGAAGTGAGCATGGACTGAAAACCAAATGCATATACAGCGCCAGGACCGGAAATCGAACCCGGGACTCAGTGGTGCAAAGCAGGGGAAATACCGCTGGGCTAACCCGCTTCCCCCAATAAAACAACTCACTGTATCTCCTTATACAGAAGCATACCGAATACCAAATATCATATCTTCTGTACCCCAAATACTCTATTTGGAGGTCAAACTATGGGCCTCTGATTGTAACGTTAATGTATATAAAACGGATATAAAAAGGAATCTATGAAAGTATTTAAGCCAGGAACATCCCAACGTTTAAATTCATTGTAGGTTTTGATTAATTTGTAATTGTTGTACTCATAAGAGAGGCCTATGTATCAACTTTTGTGAAGCTTATATCAAAAGGTAGTTTAAGGTCGGCTTAGTAAATTATGTGATACGGACAATTGAAGTTGAGCATAGTAAAAAATCATGCCTAAGGATGAATTTCTGATTTCATCAGAAACGTGACCTTTGAAGTGTGTTCTATCATATTAATTAGGTTCCAACATCCAAAACCCCGTCCAAAACATAAGAAAAGTGTGTTAAAACCAAGGTAAAAATCCTTTCTCCATTCAAGTTTTACTCAGTACAAAAACTTTCAACTTGATTTTCTCAGAATTAAGTTTTCTGAATCAATCCGATGCCTTTTACAAATTTAGATGTAACTTTGCAACCGAATGTCTAATTATCATCTTTCGATATAGCAGGTCACATATATGAGCATTCACCACAAACCTCCAGTTAAGCCGGGTCAAATCTGTTCTATTGCAGATTGAAAGATAATTAACACATCTTCAGCTTTCAAATGACATATGTGACCCGCCATATCAAAAAGTACCTTAAGGGTCCCAAATTTGATCTCACCTGAAAGCTGAAATTTTAAGCTTTGAAATGAAACCTTGCTTTTGGTTATTTGAGAAGGAAATTAGAAACGTGTTGTAAGAAAATAATTTTATTCAATTATTGCCGACAAGATTCCTCAAACGTTGCACTTGCGCCGATAGGGGAAGTATTATTTCGTCAATTTTCTCCACTCTTTTCACACTGAGCTATGGCACTACCGCTTGATGGGGTGTGTCGACATGGAATAAAATTACCGTACTGACGCGTGTATAGTCCAACCTTTTTTTACCTCAATTTTTATTCAAATTAGGGGAGGGACTTAAATCGGGGAACTTACATAAATTTATAAATCGACGTTTAATGTGGTAATATTATTTTCGTTGCATTGATTTTGAGTCGCCATTTTGACAGGTTACAATCACTATTGCGCATGTCTGCCAAGTATGATAGCGCATGCTCTGTTTTAATTTTACCATTATATAACTGTAAACATCGCCATCTGTTGACGAAGACAATCAACAAATGGCGATGTTTAAAACAAAACATAGAGAAAAGGCTTATTTATCGGCGATCTTCCAGCAAGTGTACCAGTTTCCACGATAATGGAGGTTAGTTTGCGACTATTTTGGGAAGTAGATTTTGATATTTGATAATTTTTTTGGTCATTTGGCAACTTATGGCCATCAGTGAAATGATTATTGGAATATTTTGGTAATGATAATTTGGCGACTCCTAAAAAATATCAGTGGGACTTAACACGCGTGTACATTAATTTCACGAAAATTTTCGTAAATATAGGGGGCACTTAAAATCGAGTATGGGATTATACACGCGTCAGTACGGTATGTTGACATGTCGAAATGAAGAGATGATCTCAATGACCGCACTGGACCTTAGTGCAGTCTTATTATAATATCTTGCAAACACTCTATTTTTTTTATTCTCCAATGTACTAAACAAATGTTTGAACTTATCAGTTTATAAGCTTAACTCGCAAACTCATCTTATGGGTTTTTTTCACTTATATACAGAGCAATTATGTACCTATACTATACTATACTATACTATACTATACTATACTATACTATACTATACTATACTATACTATACTATACTAACCCAATTCAGTGTTTATGTTTATAGAATCTGCAAAATGGGCATGTGTCAAGTGTGGGTGAGTTGCGGACAAATGGAGCACAACCACTGTTTCAGCGTGTTCATCGTCATGGTAAGAAATTGAACATTTAGATGTATCATATACACATCATAATAATGACACATCTTATTTACATAAATAAATAAAAACTGGGGATTTAAAGTGCGCTATGCCTCACAGATTTGTAATTCCTCTCGGCCTCTGCACACTCTACAGGTGTTTGCTGACCACTGTGGCCCGTGTAAGCTCCATTCCACACCAAGCATCATTTCAGGTTCTACGGCAACCTCTAGGGGCGCTGAACCTTGATCAGCCCACATTCGCACCATCACTGCCCAGATCAGTCCCCCAAGTTTCGTACGGGTTTCCACGAGACAATTAGTAGTTGGTTCCTTGTCCAAGGGAATTTCAAGCACACTCAACTTTTGGCACCAGCGTGGTTCGAACTAGGGATCTTCCGCATCGCAAGCGAGCGCCTTACCGATTGAGCTAACTTGACTGCTAGAATTGAATTTCACAATAAATACAGGGGATTTATAGTGCCCTATGGTCTGATTTGAAATTCTAGCACCCAAAAAAGCTCCATTCCACTGTAAGCATCATTCCAGGTGCGACAACCTTGATAGAAGTGCTCAATCTTGATCAGCACATATTTAAACCATCGCTTTATCATTAGTGAAAATCATGCCTCAATTTCACCATTTGATGATAAAACTAAATATATTTTCTTATGCACTGTCTTGATATTGTGCCATCATCAAATTGTATATGACAAGACCCGGGTGCTGTAGTAGGGACAAATATCGTGGGTGTCAATTTGTCAGCCCCACCAGGCGCAAAAAAAGAAAGAAACAATAGGGTAAAAATCGCTCGGTGCCCGCTTAAGAAAAAACGTGTAGAGGGCAATAAATTCTTAATACATGTAACTATTGTATGAAAATGTTCCTTTACAGGGTGTCCCAGAAAAAACCTTACAATCTTTACGTGTATTTTCTTGGATTTAAGGGCACAGTTAACCCCTCATTTTCGGAAATATTGTATGCTTTGTAACTCAGCAACCGATAAGTAAATCCATATAAAAGTATACATTTCTAGATGTGAATTTTCATGTAGAGGATGATGGTTAGGTCAGTTTTGGACCAAAATGTATGATTTTGGACCAAGGCCCAAAAAACCCATGTTCTTGGACCATTAATTTGTAAACAACCTAACTAAATTTTGAAAAAATATAAGTTGGACCTCGAATGGTTTTTAGAATCTAGAAACACATGTCTAGGAACGCATTTTTCAAATTTTTGATTTTTACCTTACTTTTTGAAATATTGCCAAAAATGGGCCCAAAAATGACAAAAAAACATGTGTTTTTTTAGCCTTGGTCCAAAATCATACATTTTGGTCCAAAAGTGACCTAACCATCATCCTCTACATGAAAATCCACATCTAGAAATGTATACTTTTATATGGATTT